>PYUH01004005.1:180036-214689 GCA_016808085.1 Suaeda aralocaspica | reverse complement strand
CAAAAACAAACAGAGAAAAAAAAATGAAAAAAAGAACACAAAAGAAAAAAAAAACAAGAAAAGGGAGAGAAAAAAAAAAAAAAAAAAAAAAAAACAAAAAAAAACAAAACAAAACAACAGAGGAAAAAACAAAATGAAAAAAAAGAACACAAAAAGAAAAACAAGAAAAAGGGAGAAAAAACGGAAGAAAAAAACAGAAAAAGATAACAGAAGAAAATAACAAGAAAAAAAAAAAAAAAAAACTACTAACCTGAAAAAAGCAACTCTAGGGTTCTTGGGGTTTTCACTACTTTTCTTTCTCTTCTCTCTTTCAAAAATCAAATAAAGTTGACTACCTCCCTCTCTCTCCTAACTCTAATGAAAAACCCTAAAAACTATCATGTGAATAACATGTGACTATCTCAGAATTTTAAAAACTTAAAAAGCCCCCAAAAGCCCGCGCTTTTGCACTTCTGGGCTTCACCTAAAAGCGCGCCTAGGTGACGCTTTTTTGCGCTTCACGTACCCCCCTACGCTTCTTCCTTATGAAGCGTTTTACCTAGCGCTTGGATGCGCCTAGGCACACCCGCTTTTACAACTAAGATAATGACCCAGATTTATGATTTGTAATTAACAATTTGCAAATAATTGTAGAGGGTTAAGATCAAAAGGGGCAAGTAGGCAACTTTAGTCAATTGAAATTTTTTGTCTTAAATCTAATTCAAGAATCCTATTAAGACAAAACAAACGTAAATATTATAATAACAGATAGCAGAACATAAAGCACTTGCTGGATGGGATCTGACATTCCCATTCATTGCCTTAGCAATGGCAACAGGTAATTCTTTTGTAAACACAAGGTTTAACACTTTAATCAGTACAAGATCTAAAGGTGAATGCTAGGTTATTCTTCAAATGCTAAGAAATCACTTAATGAAGCAAATAAGTGGTCTTTGTGATGAATATCTGATGATGACCATTTATTTTTCTTGTAAAGCAACTACTTTTTCTGGCAGCTTAATAATTAGCTTGGTAAATTTGGAATGCACTTACCACATACCAATTTGGAGTACCAATTGCCAATGTTCGCCCTATTCAGTTGTTGTTCTTAAATGGCCTAGGGTCAACCGGTTAATAAAGGTAACATTTGAAGTGTTTTTTAACTTTTCTTCACTTTCAAGATACATAGTAGTTTATTGCTTTGACAACCGCCAACATACATAATTCCCAATCAATGAGTGACCAGCTGCGCAGCACCCACTGTACTTGTGCACCAATAGCTGCCATCTCTATTTACTTTCTTAGTCTCCAATATCCATCCCTTTCATGTTCCCCACCCTATCCACAAACTCCAAGAACATCATAGTCACTCATTGTTGGTGCCCAAACATTAGCCAATTCTTGCTATAAAGTATGAGGAACTTATTCGGTTGACCAAACTGACCACTTCATGAAAAAATAGTGTTGTCAATTTCAATTCACAAGCATACTACGTTATAAATTCTATTTGGGCAATATATACCCATAAATAACTAAAGAGTAAAAGCACTGCTTTTTAGAAAAAGCAGTGCTTCTAGGCATGCAGATGCTAGCTTATTTCCTCATAGAATAAGTTAACACTAAGCACCCAAAATCGTGAAAATCCACCCCTTTTGTTTTGCTTCTTTTTCCTTGGTTTGACTTGACAGGCAATATATCATTTATAATACACTAAACAATGATATGTCAATCTTAGTTTTAAAAGGCGAGAGGCACACCAAGGCGCAAAAGGATTGTGCGCCTAGGTGAGCCTCAAAAAATTTAAAAAAAAAATTAGGAAACCTCCCTTAGTGCGCCCTGGCACGCCTTTCACGTCTACCCACACCTCTGCGTTCTGAAGCCCCAAATCCGGCACCTTGATGCGCCCTGCGCCTAGACGCGCATTTAAAACTAAGATGTCAATACCAAAGATATTAAATCTTTCTTAGTGGAGAACTAAAAAAATATGTTGTGAATTGCGAACGCTCCTCCACACTTTGGTCCTCAACATTGTAACTTTGCTTCATACCTTGACATTTTATAACTAAGAACTTGCATTTCCCAATTTTAAAAATTCCCTTTCTTAGTTATAATGGATTGACTGCCACAAAAAAAAGGTTACCTTCACGAGCTTCCTCCATTATCCTTTCATTTCTGTGTTGTTTCTTCTCATTTTCATTTTTTAGAATTGTGGTGGTGCATATGAATGTGCATAATCTTGAATTCTTGATTAATCAAAACACAACATACTTAGTTCACAACAAATCATAAGCATTTTCAAACTAAGAATTTACATTTCGCAACCTTGCGTTCTCCCTCACTTAAAATAACCAAGTCTTCTTGCCTTCATCACCCTTATTTTTCATTTTTTCCTGTGGTGTTTCTTTCCAATTTCATTTTTGAAATATGGCATAGTGCATAAGAATCTCCATAATCTTTGTTAACCAATGCACAACATATATCTAGAAAACAAAAACGTTCAAATAATTCAAAGATGTGTATCTTGACATCATCAAGGCCATAGATCTACTAGTGATATTCATCCATAGAGCTATTAGATGAATCATAATCCATCACTCTCCTCACAAATCAAGATGGAGTACTATAAATTGTACCTGAATAGTTACAGAAAAGTTGACACAACATAAGCAATCAAGTCTACAAAGATGACTGTACTCGTGCCAAGTAACTACATCCTAAAAGTTAAAGCGAGGGCAGAACCTAAACAGAAGGACAAAAAAAAAAAAAATTAGCAAAATATGGAGAGAGAATTCTCGCACCCGCAAGCCTAGTGCCTGGTACAGGACAGTTTTTTGCGATTTTCTGGCCAAATTTTGTCAGTTTTGCAGTTTGTTTAAGTGTTTTTAAACTCACAAAATATACATTCTATATATGCATTGGATGGAGAAGGATAGAAACTAGCTTTTCATGTCTTTCTCATGTTCACACGATTAAAGAGAAGCTTTCTCTCAAGTTTACATCATCAAACTCAAATCTACACAAACTTGTTCTTCATTATACTTTGTTGATTAGAGCATCACCAAAGTAGATTTCTTTGTTGTATCTCAAAAACATATTTATAGAAACACATGCTCTTGGAATAGGTGCGAAATATTGCTTCTAGGAAAGTGAGATCACGCCTCTAAAGGTTTTACATTTTCATTTTCTATTCATCTTTGTGATTTCTAAGAGCAAATTTTCCTAACAATAATCTTCCAACGCAATAATCAATCACATGTACATCGAAACCTCGCTAAATAATCTTCATTCTAACCATTTCCTAACTCTAACCCTAGATTCCAACACATTCATCACACAAACAACGAAAGCAAAACAATAAATCCTCAATAATAATTCAATAAAAAAACCGCAATCAAATCAACAACAAACAAAACCTTTCGCAACGCGGTAGCAAGTTCGCCACGGGTGAAATTAGCAGCCGCAGCAGTAGTCAAAGGGATACCATTCCTAAACTGATACAACGACACATTCTTCTGAATAAACTCCGTAAATTGAACCCTAAAAAAAATCACAAAAAATTCAAAAAAAAAATCATCAAAAAATGTGAAGTATATTCAAATGATTAAAATTGGAAAAAAAAAAAAATTTGAAGAACCTGTCACCAGCTTCACCACTAGCGCCCATGAGTTTGTGAGAATCGAGGATCATGATTTTGTCTTCGTTAGTTTTGTGAACTAAAATGCTGTTAACTGCTGAAGTATCTGCTGCGACTACTGCGAATCCATCGCCCACTAATCCAAATACACATTCCATTTTTCGATTTCTTTGCTTTGGTTTTGGGGGAAAAAGAGGGGTTTTTTTTAGGGATTTGGTTTATTTTTTTTTTTAGTAGTGAGGTTGAGTGTTCTTTGGGGAGAGATAATGAATGAAAGGCTTTACTTCTTGAGGAACAAGTTTTCTCAATTGATGAGAGCATCAATTGTTGAGTGTGGAGTGGTACACACGCGTTCGATGTACGGGCTAGATTTGGTAATTCAGTTCGTTTTTGCTTTGATATTTTTTTTGTTTTTTGTAGATTTAAAATTGAAAGGATAAACTCATCATAAACAAATCGTTTACTTACAATAAATAAACCTATACAGGTTTATGTTTGTGACACTAAAATCTACCTTTTTGTTTTTGTATTAATATTGTTTACACGCAAAATGTTACCTATGCAAAAAACAAATCTCGTCTTATTTTCAAATATCTCTTTATTATAAGCCTCAAACTTTATGAATAACAAAAAGTGGTTTTTTTTTTTTATAAAATAAATAACAAAAGAGGCTTGTTTATGAACCTCAAAAAATGAGAACAAATTCTTTATTGTGGATACTCTTAACATAAAGTATTTATATAATATTTATCAAATTAATTGCCAACTCATTCTAAAAATTGCGATTTCTAGGCAATTTTTTTAGAGGAGAGGAAAAAAAAAGACTCATGTGTACAAGTTGTTTAAAAAGATTTTATTACGATAAGACCATATATTATTGAACTTGCCTAAATAATATTAACCAATTACCTACTCATCACAAATCTAAAATATGGGTGGAAATTCTCAGTTCATGTGCCTTTCAAAAAGAAGAAAGAGAAGCTCTCAACAATCTAGAGAGATAAATCTCCATAATTGTGTTTCGAAACGTTGTAATTTAATGAGCATGAACCTTCTAATCTCCAACACAACAACAATCAAGGATCTTCAAGCCTTTTATGTCGACTCTCGATAGTTTACAATTTCTAGGATATGTTTTTCTCTTTTCAGTTTTTTGTCTTCAATTTTTTATTTGTGTTCTAATTACTTTGTATTCTTAATTTTGCGTTTAACTCTATGACTTTGATTTTCCTCTTATTCAATTGCTTTGAAAAAATATTGTTGTGTTTGTGTCTATTTTCTTTTTTGGACAAATAAAAATCTTGAGTGGTGTTTTGAGTGCTCCATAATTCATAGGTTGAAGATAGTTAAAGATTTGAAGATATTGAGTGACATGTTTTGTTAGAGCAATAATTCGAAGATATTTAGTGATGTTTGTACAGGAAACATAGTGTGTATTTCAAGGCTACATAGAAAATAATGGTGGAAGTAAAAATTAAGAAGAGTAAATAATTTGGTATGTGATGTCATGACATGCATGAAGACCACTACCTTGAAGACGAGATTTGACCCGTCTGAGGTACAAAGCGTTATGGCCGATTCGTTTCCTAAAGTTAACATCACTCCCACACACTCATGTACTTGAGAGTAGGGGTGTGCAAAACCGGACATCGGAATCTTTGTGATTCAGAAATTTGTATATTCGGATTTTCGAAACCAAAAAATTGGTTCCGTCTCCATCCCGGAAAACCGGAAATTTCGAAATCTGGACATCCGGGAAAGCCGGATCGGGAATCTGGTTTCGAATTATATACCAAAATTTTCTTCAAAACTTACATTTATACCCTTAAAAAAACAGATCGGAAAACCGGAATTTGTTTCCCTTAAAAATTTGGAACTATTTCGTATTCGGTCCGATTTCCGGTTTAGAAAATCGGATATCCGGTCTGGTATTTTCCGAATTCCAAAAAATCGGACCGGAAATTCGGAAACGATATTTTTTGAACACCCCTAGTTGAGAGTGAGGGATTGGAGTCTCAATGCTTTGCTCAAGTTTGAACATATGACAAACTCATAAATACTATTGTGTAGCTCTCTATCTCTCTTTTTTTCCCGATCATTAGGGGTGTGCACAAAACCCGTCCTGAAATACCCGACCAGTTACCCGCACTACCCGTTCCTTAAAATCGGGTTTTTTTAGCAAAAAATCCCGGTTTGCGGGTACCCGGTATATTTCGGGCCGGGTACGGGTACCAAATTTTGGTACACCGGGTACCCGGTACCCGCTTCATTTTATTTACTTTTTATGTTTTTCATTTTTTTTCTTTTTAGTTTTAAATTGGGCTTTTTTTTTTTATCACAACTCCAAAATCTACTATATTTCTTTCTCATTGTTATACTCTAACTACCCACTACCTCTTTCCTTTTTCTTATTTTTATAATGTTTTCTTTGTTTGTGATTCTTTTCGGTGTTGCTTTGTTTATTAGTTATTTTTTGCTTTTTATATTTTATTTAATTATTTTTGTTCAACTACATCCATTACATTGGTTTAGAGGTTAATGCAATTATGGTAATCACAATATTAATTTTTTCGTTTAATTACAATTATGCTTTATTTATATCTTAAGTGAAAAAAAAAGATGAAGTTGCGGGTACCCGCTTACCCGGACCGATACCGAAATTTTCGGGTAGGGTTTGGGTAATAAAATATACTACCCGAAAGGCTGGGCACCCGCACTTATATTCGGGTACCCGCTAATGCACACCCCTACCTATCATGATCATCACCGACAAACTATTTATATAATACTTGTAAATGCTACAAGTCTCATCATCACTGGTGCACTCTAGTTAGCAGTAAAAACAATCATCACAATCATGCAACAAATAAAGAAGTAAATCACGTAGCAGTAAGAGTAATTATCACAATCATTCAACTTTTATTCATCTTAAGTACATTTTTAGATATCGTTCGGGCCAAAAACTAGTTCCATTCCGAAATCCGATGCTAAGCCTGCCCGTGTGGCTGTAACAAAAATAAAAATGAATTTAACGATCTTTACTAATTGAACTAATTTGCACAAGAAGCTCGAAGCCTTAAACCCTATTATTTTTCCTGCAACTTGAGTTCCTGTTCATCTTCATCTTCCTTTTTTTTGTTTTCAGTTCAAATTTCACCTTTTCATTTACAGAATTAGGGTTACGAAACAATGGAAGACACCTCCTTCCTATTTGCAGGCATTAAATTCGATAAGAAGAAGTTTGCCAAAGATTTCGAGAAATTCAAAGTAAATTTCTTCTTTATTCCTCTTTATTTATTTTTTTTGCTTAATTTTAGCTGTTTCTTTATCTGAGTTTTTAGTTCAATTTAAGAAATTGAATTGTGTACAAACAGTAATTGAGCTTTTGTGCTTTGGATTGCAAATGTTAGTTGTTGTTTCTGAAGATTTTATAGTGTAAATTGTAAATATAATTGCTGTATTATTGTGTTTGTAGATTCAATTTTTAGAATAATCCGGGTTTAATATGAGTTTTGTAAGCATGTGTTTCGCTACGGTTCGTTTGATGATAATATTTGTGTATATACTATATATTGGTTAAAGAAGCTTGAAATTTGCAACGGCAATGTGGTATAGTTGTGTGTATTGTTACTGATATGGCGAAAGTGATGCTCTTTTCGGCACAAACTGTCCGCTAGTGATAACGGTGCGTGTGGAGCTGAGGGAGTATGATGTAAGATGTTAATTTGGAATCCGGATTCATGTAATGTTATAATGTTGGCTAAGTGTGTTGTTAATAAATAAATGCTATTGACTACTAAGTTTGATCTTCTAATGATTCATTGATAGATCTTTTAGTTCGAAGTTCATGTGCTTGGGTCAAATAGGGTTAGGGTTACCGAATAATTCTTTGTTTGGGAATTGACAAGGGAACACACGTCCTTTATGTTTGAAGTTTATAACTTAGGTCATAGGCTATTAGTCAAATACATTTTAATCCTTTACACCATGCGGTTATTTTTCTTATTTAGTGTTTGAGGCTTGGTGCGTGTGGGGTTTATGTGCCGGAATTCCTCATTAAGATTCTGTTTTTAAGGATTTCTTGTTTCCCCACCCAGGAGAGCAAAGCAAACAAAGTTTTGGAAGTGAATCCTGAATTTGTGGACAGTGATAAAAATGAAGCAGATAAGAGGACGCTGTCTGTGAAAAAGAGAAAACGAAAGGGCGATAATGGAGGTAAAATATTTTTAATAGTTTGATTTTATTGGTCTACGACAATTGGTAGCCTTTATGGTCTCATCACTATTGATTTTTGTTTTCTATGGTATGATTTCAGGATCAGTTGAGGGATTTAGTGTCTTCAAAACTGCAAATGAAGTTAGTGAATACACACAAAATAATGAGGAAAAGGAGAAGCCTTCTGACAAGAAAGAGATTTTTCGGCAGCTTGAGGTTTTCTTTTTTTGCCTTAATTTTTGCTTCAGCTCATATACACATGCTTTGTGACTGATAATCAAAGGCTCACGCTTCTATTGATATTGTTATGTGGGTTATGAAAAGCTTAATCTTTGTATCCATCTAATACTGTAACTTCATTGTAATGTTTATGTGTTTTTAGCGTGATGCACTGCTGCGGAAAAAGCATAATATTCATATTTCCGGGAGTAATGTTCCATCACCACTTCAAAGCTTCGAGGATCTTAGCACTAGGTAAATCTATGTTTTGCATTTTTATGCAAAGTGCGCCATGGACATTAGATTATTAGCATGTGCCGTATTTGTTTTGATTGGCCGATTGGCCACTTTTGAAAATAGGTCTATGATCATTATTGCAATCACTGGAAGTATAGAGGAAGTAAAGACCATGATTTTTCTTTTGTAGTGATATCAGAGGAGATCAAGGGAACAGTGGCTTTAGTAGTGCTTTATCCTATTTACTGTTATGTGTTGCAATTAATTTCTTCTGTTGATTTAGATTAATAAGATTTTTCTGAGTGTCAAATTACTAATCTAGAGTGTATTAAAATGAATGATATAGAAGATTAAAGAAAAATCCAAGAAAGACTCATATGAAAAAAGGCAAAAGGGTTAAGAGGTGCGCACAGCCATAGAGCTGTGAACTCAAGACCTACCGCACTGAAGTAGGCCTCATGTGAGAGGTGTGGATTATCTGAGCTTCTTTGAAGGCCTTCATTGCTTACAACTTTATTACTGTGTGTTATAGCATCATCTGTGTCCTAGGTTTTGTAATTGAGCTCTAACCAGGGTGGATTTTTCTCTAATTATTCAGGTTTAAGGCAGAAAATTTGACTTTGAGTAAATTTGTGTTACAAAGCTTGTAGGCTTTTTTACTTGGATTATGTTGTTGTATTTGTTTCCATTACATAGTTACACGGGTGCTTTTGTCTCTTTGTTGTTTTTTTTTTCGTTTATTGAAGACTTATTCTCTTTTCAGCTTTCTCTGAATTAATTAATTGTACTTGGTGGTCATTTTTTCCTTAGTTAGGGTTGCAGTAAAAGTGGTTTTCTAATGCGTAGTATCTATCTGAAAACATAGAGTTGTCTCTTTGTTTTGGACAGATACAAATGTAAACCTTATTTATTGCGGAATTTTGCTGAGCTTGGATACACGGAGCCTACCCCAATTCAAAGGCAGGCTATTCCAGTCCTTCTATCTGTATGCCTTCTGCACAAGCTGTTCTTTACTGGAATATTATTTTCTGGTCTCCTGTTTTTGGAATGTTGGGATTTTGTTGGTTTCACGAAAGTTTAACTCTTTTGCTTTCTGTTGCCTTCTTTGAACCATTTTTTTGGCAGGGACGTGAATGTTTTGCTTGTGCGCCCACTGGTTCTGGCAAAACTATGGCATTCATTTGTCCTATATTAATGAAATTGAAGGTATGCATTCTATTTTATTGATCACATATTAACATAAAAAATGGGGATTTTTGATTAATGGGGATGTGTATGCCATTCGACTTAACAGCATGGGCTGAAGAGTGGCGTTCGTGCTGTTGTTCTTTGCCCTACTCGGGAGTTAGCAGCTCAGACAACTAGAGAATGCAAGAGGCTTGCCCAAGGGAAGAAATTTTATATCAAATTGATGACAAAAGAACTTTCCAGAAGTGCCGATTTTTCAAAAATGCCTTGTGATATACTAATATCGACGCCACTTCGCTTAGAATTTGCAATACGCAAAAGGAAGCTTGATCTAAGCAGGTATATTTATTGTTTAAGCTGATTGTAGATACTCGATGACCCTTTGGTGAGAATTGATACTTCTTGAAATCAATGATATTAGATAAGTAACCGGTGATCAAGTCAGTGAAGGAGGTTGATAAAGATCGTCAAGATGGATGTTGGAAGTGTTATAGAGTATAGACTTGTTTTTAAGCCGCTAGTGGTGTGAGTAAAGGGTGTAGTGGAAATAGGATTAATCTGGAGTCTGGAGAGGAAAGGAGAGCCAATATCGTGTATGCCTTATTATATACTGGTGTCCCAAACAGCAACAACAACAAAGCCCAAAATAATCTTTTGTCCGCTTGACATGATTCACATAAATCAATGAGGAGTTTAAAAAGTATTATGAAGAAGTCTTGTCCCTCCCTTCTTCCCTCTTTAGTGCCAAATCATCCTCAAGCACCAATAGTCTCATATCGCCAACAACCAAAGTTTGCTTTTGTCTTCCAGTCTTCCTCGACCTCTTATCTGCCATCCTTTTGCACTCTTCAAGCCTCCTTATCGACTTGTTACTTGGTTTCCATCTTATATAACTATACCATCGTAGATGCTTTTCCTTATCTTCTAATAGATGTATCCCCCACCTTCTACCTAATAATATCGTTCTTATTTTATCCTTTCTTGTATACACATCCAATGTTGCATGCACATCACTGTTGTATCCATCTTATGAATGTGACAATATCATCAAAGCCCAACGTTTTGTCCCATATGTAAAAATTAAGGGTTTTATGAATCGATTCACTCTCGACACACAAGAAATTGAATTGAACTTCACTCGTCCAACACAAAAGCTATGCAACAGATAGAACTATCAATCTTCAACTTATCTTAATTTTGTTCTTGAAAATAACAACCTATTTATAAGTTATATCTTACCAACTTATGATATCAACCATCTAAATCCTTAGAAAATAATGTAAAAATTCGTACTCCTATCTATCTAAACCAAAACAATATCCAAACAATTAAAGATAAAGAAGATATGTAAATTCTAGCTACACATTCTGAAGAAAATGGCCTAAAACAACACGCTTCAGATTTTATTGAATTTTTCACATATTCTTCCCAAAGTAGATTGAATAAGCTTTCGAACGCATATTTACACGTCTTCTAAATCAAAGCCATGTGTTGTATGAAAATTGCGTTGCAAAATCCAAAAACTGGAATTCTTCAAGAAAACGACCAAGAACCAAGAATGTAATTCCCTAGTTTTCTAAACCATATATGCTTGAAATAACACAAATTCTTCTAATCACGCTGGTCTCTTGAATTAACGCAACTCAATCTCATGATCAAAAGACGACGAAGAATCAATGAAAGCAATTAAAATTGATGCCTCTATTTCACATCATTCTCTCCTCCTTTGAAAAACACTTGTCCCAAAAAATTATTATCCATATCCTTCTAGCTAAATTAAACATTACTAGATGTTGTTGATAAACAATGCTTGATTCATGAGTGGACATGTATTTTTCATGTGTCCAAATGTGCCAATCCAAATCTTTAATCACTGAAGCATGTGATTGTGAATGAACCCTAATCGAAAGTAGTTGTGGATGTGCTACACCATCTCCAATTTTCTCAAGCATAATTATAGAAAATTTCTCATGGTGCACATTCATAAACACAACAAAATCATGTTTTTCGTTCAAAATCATAATTGAGTCCGCAATCACATTCTTCTCAATTACAATCGAACTTTGGTGTGGGACTTGGAATTCTTCATCTTGTAGCATTGATATCATGTCATATTATATTATGGATGTAGCAACTATAGATGAAAATTTAGCCATGGAACACTCCAAAGTTGTAAATTTGTAATATTTTCTTCTTCCTCCGGAAAGTTTGAAACTAGGGTTTTTGAACAATCAAAAGATTCATGCTTTTCTTGTTGTTCGTGTACAAATAATGTATCTTCAATAGTAGTTTTCTTCAATGATTATTTTTGTTTGAAATAACCCTTGAAGGAGTGAGGGACTCCATTCTTGCCATACTTTCACTAATTGCTTTAGAGTTTTTCCTCATCTTAGAAAGCAATACAAATTTAGTTTCCTCGTCCATGTTTTGTTGTCTAAAGTTGAACGATCAGATTGCAACCAAAACAACTTGTGTTGGGCTGAAATTTTGTGGATATGTTCTCCAATATCTCAAAAATATCAAGCACAAATTCATAGCCAATTGTTTGCAATTTATTTTTATTTTTTTCTTTAGAATGGTCAGACAAAAGCGATTTAAATCAATCGTCAAAAATAAATTCCAATAAAATATCAAACAACCTTTAAAAATTCGGCTTTTTCACGAGGTACCCTTGAGGTTAATCAGGTTGCACGGGCCACGGGGTACCCCTATAGTTTAAAAAATGCACCGTGCACCCTTATTAAGTTTTGATTATGCACCAAATGCCCTTCTGTTAGATTTTCGTCAATTAAATCTTATATTTTTGTTAGATTTCGTGGTAGCAGTGGTTGTTGTGGCAGGGCGGTGGTGAAGTGCAATGGTGGTGATGGTGGTAGCTAATCCCTTAAATAAAACCTTACTAAAAATTTTACACTAATTATTGAGGATGTATTAAATTTTTTATTTAATAAATTTTTTAATTGAGGGCATTATAGTAATTCACAATAAT
This sequence comes from Suaeda aralocaspica, assembly GCA_016808085.1. Classification (NCBI taxonomy): domain Eukaryota; kingdom Viridiplantae; phylum Streptophyta; class Magnoliopsida; order Caryophyllales; family Amaranthaceae; genus Suaeda; species Suaeda aralocaspica. The sequence continues at coordinate 202,228 of PYUH01004005.1, read as the reverse complement.
TATTGGGAAAATGATGAAAGTTAAGGGTCCTATTTAATTAGGGGTGCAATTGTAAATTCATACTAACATTTTACTAACGAAAATCTAACAAAAGGGCAATCAGTTCATAATCAAAACTTAATAAGAGTACACCATGCGATTTTTAAACTATAGGGGTATCCCGTGCAACCTGGTAAGCCTAAGGGGAGTCAGGTGAAAAAGCCCGTTAGAAAATTTAAATTTTCAAGCAAGCAGAAACTCGAAAAAAAAACACCCGGATTATAAAAAAGAATTGTCAAAAAACCTTTTGTAACGAAGGAGAGGTATTGTCACTCGAAGTTGATCCACGAATCTGAGAAAACTGACAAATGCAGACTGGATTCTTCTAATGCACAAGCAAAATCCTTCTAGCGCCAATTTGATGTGTATTTTTAGGGGTTTCAGCTCTTTAGTGCAATAAAATTAACTTAGCTCTAATAAGCTTCACTCACTTATGATTCACTAAGGACCTTAGTTCAATTTAATGTTTTCACTTTAACTAATAAAGGTTTTGAAAACAATTGTGTGGCTTCACTCACCAAACGACTAATCTCACTTAATTCTAGGCTTCATGCTCCTAAAACTAAGGGTTTTACACTCTCAATTGAACTGAACTTCACTCGTCCAACACAAAAGCTATGCAACGCATAAAATTATCAAGCTTCAACTTATAATTTTATTGATTAAAATAACAACCTTTTTATAAGAGTTATATCCTATGATAGACCATATAAGGGCTTGTTCATATTTACTGAAAAATAAAACTGATTTGAAGTGAACTCAACGCTTTTAGTATGGATTAATAATTTTAACCATGGATTAGTAATGACTTATTAATAAAATATTGATATTAATCCACTAATAATTATGAAACAAAAAAAAATAGTAAATGGTAGTTTTAATATTATGAAACAAAAATTACTAATACACTATGTTACATGGACTCGCCAAATCACCGGTCGTGCCCTTGTCGACACGACATGACAGAACACCGACACAGATTCCTCGAAATCCGTGTCAGATATGGCAAAGTTTGCTCGGACACGGTGGAACCCTAGGTCTAAGAATTGAAGCATAAATTGCACAGCAACAGAGATAAAATATGGGGCTGTTACTCGTGGGCCAAAGCCGAGCCTAAAAACACCTCCAATGTCCCGGCGTCGGCGTTTGTAAGGTCACCCCCATTGCTGAACAGAAGTGAGAGAAATAGTTACCGTTACTTAGGTTGATAATAATCAGTCAAATAGAGAGGAGAGATGGAAGAGAAGGAAAAGAGCTTGTCACGTGATTTCTGATTGAAAAAGAATCCCACTTGCCAGCTGTCCCACTTTTTACACACTCCCCTTTCCTTTTTCTTTCCTGTTTTTATTTTCTTCACGTAATTTACTAATCTGTTATTTTCTTTTTACTTATCCTGTATTATTTTTGGAATGATTTTTTTCCTTCTTTATTTCAAATTGTTTTTCATTTTTTATTTTTTTATACACTATGTAATAATAGTTTTATTCATGCTGTGTCCCTGCACCTGGTCCAAATCTCGGACAGAGTTCCCATGTCCCAATATTTGTAATTTTCAGTGTCCGACGCTAGGACACGCACCAGTGTCCGATCCTTTTATCCGAGTCTATGTAACATAGCTAATACATGTTTATATGTGGTAGTTTATATTTGTGAATGGTAATCCACTTATGTGGTATTTTCATATTTTTGTGAATGGTAATCTACTTAATTTACTTAAAGTCTCAAACTGTAATAGGGGCCTTTTCAACTTTCCAACACTGGATCATATGCTTGTGCTAGCCCACTCATACATGCCTTTGTCAATATATTTCTTTGAAATGTTTTTCCATGTCAAAACCCCCGAAGTATTATCATAAGCCTTTCCAAACCAATGAAAACCATATATCGATCTTCTGTCATTTGTATAGTTCCATGAGTTTTTTGATGAGATGAATTGCCTCCATACAGTTAACCTCTTTGTCAAAAACCCATATTGGTTCTCCGAAATCCACTGTATTTACAATTTCAATCACTCGCTCCCAAAGTTTCATAGTATCAATCGTTGGTTTAATCGCTGGATAGTTGACACAAACATGAACATTACTTTTGTTTCTATACATTGGGATTATGGTACTTATTTTTTCCACACAATTGGCATCTTATTACTCAGCGAAGTTGACTATGGGTACATTTGTCTTATGAATGACGAGGTGACTTATAGATGATGACCACATGGAATGATTACTTTTGGTTCATTTAGCCGACCCCAATTTAGGAATGAAGACTCTGATTGATTGATTGATATTTTTATTAAATAAATGACATAAACTAGTAGAATTATGTATTTATGTGTATATATATATGTATACATACACAAAAACACACTCCCTCCTTATGTGATATGCACTTCATGGTATGACTTTTAAAGCCAACCTCAAAAGAATTGACAACACATTTAAGAGCTTGAAAGTCTTAAGCTGGTTAATAAATAAAGCACAAGGTGACTTAAGGTGTCATTTTGTGTGCATTTATCTTGTGAAAATATGCCATCTCAACTATCAGTTTTCATTGTCTTCTCTTGCCTAATCTTAATTAGAAGACTGCATTAATTTTTGTAAAATTATCACAAAAATCTTAAGATGTGGATTAAAATCTATTATCATATCAGATGATAGAATGATACCCTTGTTCTATTTATCTAGTCACCAAACTCTTACAATATATAGTTGGTAGCTGATTTATGCACTTAAATGAAAAAGTTCATATTTGATGCACAAGACTTTTGCCTCAGCAAGCCTTAGAAAGGTCCTACTACATGTAGCCTTTGTTTATATTTTCATAAAGAGGTTGTTTCCAGGGTTGAAGCCGTAGCATGTAAAATTGTTGACCATTGCATGGTGTCTAAATAGAATGATTTGGGGAAACTTTTTATTTTTTATCTTAAGAGACAAGATTCTTTGCATACTGTTACAGTCAAACATCTTCTTTGACTGCCTTTTCTTATTGCAGGGCTGAATTCCTTGTTCTTGATGAATCCGATAAGCTATTTGAGCTTGGTTTTATGGAGCAGATTGATTTTGTTGTTAAAGCCTGCTCAAATCCATCTGTAATTAGGATGTTGTTTAGTGCAACTTTACCTGACACTGTCGAAGATCTTGCAAGGACGTTAATGCATGATGCTGTGCGGATAATTGTGGGCAAAAAGTAAGTTTGAGTTTTTAGATGTTTCTGTTGCTCATTCAAATCGATTACATTTAAAGAATTGTCTTGCTTTATACGGAAGTGAGATTCTTCTGATGACATTGTAGAGTAGCAAGAATAGAAAACAAAAGGTGGTAGGTGTTACATCTTTGGCAAGGTTTGGGGAGGTCCTCTATTAATCATATCCTCAATGAGCGATGACTTATAGTGAGGGTTGTTTTTCTAGGTACCTTTATAAGTTTGAATATATTTGGTTAATTAATCTTGTAAAAGCATAAAATGAGCAAAGCCTGGGACAAAAAGATTTACAGCTGGTCAAAACTTTCACAGAAATTCTCAACTTGGAGATTCTTAGATTCTCAGAAGGTAATAAAAAGGAGGGAGGGTGGAATATATATTGCCGAACCGTCTAGAATCTAATCTAAAACTGCTTTGAGGGTCCTTTACGCAAGGGGATTGCTTGATGAATGGCAGTTGGTAGAGCACACGTGCCATGTTTTTCTGTCAAGAGTTCTATATTTATGAGCCTTAGGCTATTTTCTGCTTGACCCCTCTTGTCATTGTACCATCCAAAAGCCTTTTTGTAATTTGTCCTAAACCTTGATTCATCTTAACTCTGTATGCAATTTCTTATCTTAGTAGATCCTTAGAATTCACACCTGCAATTTAGATACAATAACTTGGTTTTACCTCTTCTGTTAAAATTGATGGTCCCAAAAGCATTGTCATCTACCAGCTTATAGTTGAAATCCTCTGTATTGGATTGTGTTAAGTGATCCATTATTATAGACCTATAGTTCTCAGACAGATCATACACTTTAATCTTTGATTGTTTCTTGTAAAGGGTTTGACATCTTTATGTTTATGTAATGCTGCAAGTGTGGATTTTGGCAAAGTTTGCTTCTGTGGTCCATTCCTTTGCCAGTCAATCATGTGAACTCAAGTCTAAGCAGAGGCTCTCTTCCTTCTGACATAAATTGTAAATATCTTTACAGATCTTTGGATATATTAGAAACTGAGTAAACATGTCTGAAATGCTGCATTATTGACTTGTTTGTGTGTTTCCTATCCAGTAAAGTAGTTTCTAGCTTGCACTGGTGCACCATCTGTAATACTGGTCATAATTCTCCTTCTTTATGTTTTAAATTTTAAAAATATTCTCTCCAGTTATATTATATTGCTTGTTTTCTTATTGCGTTTTTAATGCATGCTTAGGAATACAGCTTCTCAATTAGTAAAGCAAAAATTGGTTTTTGCTGGGAGTGAAGAAGGAAAGTTTCTTGCGCTGCGTCAGAGTTTTGCTGAGGTAAGCTTCTGAGATAGTGTGATTTTCAATTGCAAGAATGCTTCTTATTCTATCATATTCTGTCTTTGGTTGTTATTTCATGTCTCACCACAGATGCTTAAATACTTTAGACTTGAAGTAGAATTCTGTTTACTGCAGACTTCCTTTTGGGTTTCTATGCCTGAATTTTGACCCAGTGACACTTGTGATCCGGATTAACTTATACTTTGAACGGTGTTTAGATTCATGATTTAATTGGTTATTGGTTACAGCGAACTAAACTCTTTTTTCTTACGTGGGAGGTGATTCTCTTGGACCTTTTGCTTTTGAATTGTATTATTAATTGTCTTTGTTGAAGAATGAGTACTATGTTGGACTTATTTTTATTTATAGGGTAGGAAAGGACAATCTGCTGGAGAAAATCTGAAATAATATTAAAAAGAAAAAATGGAAACGAGAATTTTTTATCAAAAATGTATATATTTTTGATGCACGGAAAACAGAATTATGATTGGGAAGGTTTTATTAATAGTTATTGGCTTGTAATTGAGCACCTTTTATCATATTAGTAAATCCCTTCAAATTATGATACCTTTTAAAGAGTCTGTAGAAGGTTATCTTCCACGATTTGATTGGTAAGTTCTCCACCAAGGCATTTTGATTCGATAGTCAATTGACATGAAACAATTTTAAAGTTTTTTGTTCTGTGGTTTTCTTCATGCATAACATCTCAAACTATGTACTAAGGTTTAAGATCTGCACATATTTGTTTGTCTGTTTCCCTACTCTTTCAGCCTTTTCCTGTTGCTTAAAGTGATTCACAAGCCATTAAGACAAAGCCTAGTGTATGCAAGAAAAGATGTTCTCTTAAATGTTTCTTCTTCACAACTGTAAAATACACTGACGTTGAATTCTGGCAAAGAGATGTGGGGTGATATACCTCAACAGCTCCCCATATCAATCCTCTCCTTCAACAATGGGAATGGGAAGAGTCTCTTGATGCCAATGGAACAAAATTTTGACACATAATTTTTTTTTCATAGCTTTCCCAAGTCAGAAGATCATTTTGCTCAAGTATCTTAAAGAAAAGCTAACCAAGATAAAGAACTTCCTCTTTAATGTTGGAAGTAAATGAAAATGTTAAATATGATTAGCAATGGTTGAAAAACCTTAATACAATTACACATCTTTTCTACTGAATAAGTTAACCCTTTATAAATGTTTGGAAACTAGTTAATCAAACTAGGAGACAGGAAAGTAAATTTGTTGTGGGATATTTGCTGGTAATAACCGTAATTTATGAACCAAAAACTAAATTTATTTATGTTTCTATCAACTACAAATTAAATAAATCTTAACAACTAATTCATTGACAAAATTATCTTAATACTTTAAGCTTCCTATGTTCCATCAGCATAGACCTATAAACACCTAAAAATCACGATCCACTTATTTTACCTCTTTTTTTGGCAATGAATTGTTCCTGATGCCGAATGATTCATTTGTTTGTTCTCAAATTATCTTGGGCTTTTCATATTGAAGTTTGTGTTAAAAAAAGGTATGGGCATATAACAAAATGTGTAGCATTTGTTTCCACTACTTTCCTTCAAAATTGGCCGCTTACTCGAAATTTGCTTTAGATTTTGTCCATATGATACTAATCTGATGCTGTCACAACTATGCATAGTGCATGTTATAGCCTTAATCACCTCTTCTTACAAAAGCCATCTTTTTTCTCCCATTGCAGAGTTTGAATCCACCAGTCTTAATCTTTGTGCAAAGTGTGGAACGAGCTAAAGAGCTCTATAGAGAATTGGCGTTCAGTGATATCAAAGTGGATGCTGTGCATACTGATTTACCTCAAGCACAGGTACTCTCCTGTTCCCTGGTGAAGCAAGCTGCTTCTTTAGTGGCTATCCTGTCCAGTGCCCATGATGAACTTATGTGTCTGTCTCCCTCCCCCCTTTCTTCTCTGCAGTTTGAAGATTATGTCTGTGGTTTTGGACCATACATTGGAAACTTACTTTGTGATTTAGGATAGAGATGCGATTTATGTGAATACTTGTGGCCTTGTGGGAAGTAAACTTATTCCCTTTATCTTACTCCGCAGTTTCTTTTTCTCCTGCCAAAGCTTGCCAAACACCAAGGAAAATTGCTTGTATAATTGTATACTTGTATGTAATTGCAATCAGATGCAGATCTAAACAAGGTTTGAGATTTGAGCTAACAACAACAAAACCTCAAGTCCCAAAATAATTTGAGGTCGGCTAGACATGAATCAATATGAGGAATCGCAAAAGTCACCTGCCGAAACCCTCTTCCTCCAATCTTCCCTATTTAAAACTAAATTTTCTTTACGCCCCAACACCCTCATATCCCACTAACAACCCTCATCCAAGTTTGCTTTGGTCTTTCTCTACCTCTCCTCCATCCATCCTATTGCCACTCTTCCACTTTATCAGGGCTCCACTCGGTCTGCGTCTTATATGTCCAAACCATCTTAGACTATTTTCCGTCATTTTATCTTCAATAGAAGAAAGCCCTAACATTGAAATTATTTGTAGAACTGGTTTGTTTTCATCAAGTTTATTTTTAAGATGGGCATTGACTAATATTTGTTCTTATAACGTTGTCAATTGGATGAGCAATTTCTGAGCTGAAACATGAATGCTGTTTCTTTTCCTTGTTAAAATATTCTTTTTTTACATAGTTGGTCCTTTTTACAATTTTGAATTGATCTTAAATTGCTTGTTTGTCTGAGTACAGCGGGAGAATGCGGTTGATAATTTCAGGGCTGGTAAAACATGGGTTTTGATTGCCACTGATCTTGTTGCTCGTGGTATGGACTTCAAAGGTCTCAACTGTGTCATCAATTATGATTTTCCTGAGTCAGCTTCCACTTACATCCACAGAATTGGTAAGTTGCCCAAATTGAACTTTTCAACCACCAAAATTTGAGAGTGCAAATTAATCCAGTTTGTTATCCATGGTCAAAATTTGTTATCACCTTCCTAAATTTTTTTCTCCAAGCAGATGTTTAGAATCTTATAGCAACAGTCTTCAAACAATTGATTGTTTGACCATCTCAAATTGAGGGTCCGTTTGTTTTGGAGGAACACACTTTCCAGGAAAATGATTTTCCTATTTTCCTTTGTTTGTTCTATTAAGGGGTGGAAATCAATTTTCTCAAAGGTGGAAAACTCCTTTTAAAAAATAAAACCCATTTTCTTTTTGTAAGCAAGCTATGCTACATTTTCCTTCCCATTTCTTACTCTGTTATTCCCCCCCTTACATCTTTCTCCCCCATTTTCTTTGAATTTTCTTTTTTCTCCATGAATTTTCTTCCACTAAAACAAAGGAAAACTTGTTTTACAATTTTGTTTTCCATTGAAAGCTATTTTTCTTAAAAAAATTGTTTTCCATGAAGAGTGTTTTCAAACAAAGCAAACGGAGCCTGAGTATTTGGCTTTTTTCTTTTTGAAAATACCAATATAATTTTCTGCTCATCATCCTCTAGATATCCAATGTTGGGAAGATATTCCGCTACTTTTATTGACTGAACTGCTTTCTGCAAGTTTGCATCATGAATATGTGCTTTCTTTATTGTTCTGGCACGATTATTCTGATTTTGGTTTGAGTCATTGTTGAAACTAGCCATTTGAGCATACTGATGTTCTTTGTAGATTTTATGAATGTATGTCATTTTCTGTATTTAATATTTATAGTATGATACCAATGCATGCTTCAAATTGGCAATTGTTTGAAAAAATTTGTCTGTTAAACAGCTTGGTTGTGTATTCATGTTCTTCTTCTATCTACAGGCAGAGCTGGTAGAGCAGGGAGAGCAGGCGAAGCCATTACCCTTTATACAGAAGATGATGTACCATATCTGCGTAACATAGCCAACGTAATGTCTGAATCTGGATGTGAAGTACCATCTTGGATCATGTCCATGCCCAAAGCCAAATGGAAGAAGTATCGTCCAATGAGAGATTCTATATCCTGTATCCCAAATGATACCAATTGATGCAATTTTGTGAATCTGGAAAACTGTAGGGTGTCTAGTGTAATATTTATTATGTCATAATCTTCATTATAGTTGATTTCCAATTTTGTCTAAGATTTCCCCCCTTTTAACTTAAAAATTAATCTCTAGGAAATCCATAGTGCAGCACTGCAGCTACTCTAATTGCTACTCCCTTTGTATGCCCAATTGGGTAAGTTGGAAAATCCAGTAAATCGGACTACTTCAGACTAGAGTCACTAGACCGACCTCAAATTGGGGGTCAAACAGATTGCGATATGTTTGTTTTCGGGCCAAGTATAATTAATCCCATCTTTGATTTATAATCCTAAAAACGGTCTTTGGTTCGATGAGTTTTCGGACTGATCACTCCCAGCTTCAATTTCTTTGTCAAAATTATCTTTTTATTTTTTTTTTCAATTTAATATAAATATGATAAGAAACAATAATAAATAATCCTCACTTAACTAGGAAAAACCAAAGTATTACCGCCACCGTGATAACGGCTAAGACTTTTATCAAAGTACTACAGCGGACTTCTTTAAAATCCAAAAAAAACAAATTAAAAACTCGAATGAAACTTGAAATAATCTCAAAAGAATGAAATTTCTTGTCCCATCTTTTATCCCAATATTTGTCACTTTGATAAGCCTACTTTTGCTAATCTTAAGTTAATAGTTCAAAACTCATAGAGACCACGGAATCCGTGCTTTATATTGAATCACTTGTCAAAGTTATCTTTTTATTTTTTCTATACCCTCTTTGAAGGTTCTTCCCTCTATCATTCAATTTTAAAGGACCACTAATGGATACAATTAAATGAGAAAATTTTGAAGGCTCCTAAATTTATTTGTCAAAAAGGGATGAAGCATGCTAAAGGCAAAGGGAGTAAAGTTGGTATCATGATCAGAAGCTCTATAGCCATGGTGGCCCATGAATTTGCCAATTTTGTACTCTTTAACTTCCTGTTGCCTCAGTCATCGTTCTTCAATTTCCATCAATTCTTCATTTTGCATAATGTACTACGAGTGTTTAATATTCTCTTTGTTAATTAAGTCAAATGTCTAAAGTCAAACGTCTAAAGTTTATTTTACAAATGTTTGAAAAATAGTGTTTGGTGGAAAGAGTTTATCTTATTTGGTGTTTCTCTACGACACTAACTCATTTAGTAACCGATGAAGTTGGTCGGTTAGCCACAAAAACTGATCTCTAAAATGTTTTGCAATCATTGCAATCGGTAGTAGAGACTGGAGATGGCAACTTGTCAAATCTTGTTTAATTCGGTTTCTAATTGGTTTTCTGTTGCTTTTTTCTTGATCTAGTGGATAAAAATGTGATTCAAACACGAGCCAATGATTTTTTTGAATAAAAAAAGAACCTCAATATCTTTTAGGCTATTTTATAACCTAGGTTTTTAATTTTCCCTGTGAATCTGGTATATAAATGTATCTTTTATAATTTAGACAAAACATACTATTTCTCTCTCTCACTCTCAAACACACACAAATTAGTCTTTTTNTGATGTTCTTTGTAGATTTTATGAATGTATGTCATTTTCTGTATTTAATATTTATAGTATGATACCAATGCATGCTTCAAATTGGCAATTGTTTGAAAAAATTTGTCTGTTAAACAGCTTGGTTGTGTATTCATGTTCTTCTTCTATCTACAGGCAGAGCTGGTAGAGCAGGGAGAGCAGGCGAAGCCATTACCCTTTATACAGAAGATGATGTACCATATCTGCGTAACATAGCCAACGTAATGTCTGAATCTGGATGTGAAGTACCATCTTGGATCATGTCCATGCCCAAAGCCAAATGGAAGAAGTATCGTCCAATGAGAGATTCTATATCCTGTATCCCAAATGATACCAATTGATGCAATTTTGTGAATCTGGAAAACTGTAGGGTGTCTAGTGTAATATTTATTATGTCATAATCTTCATTATAGTTGATTTCCAATTTTGTCTAAGATTTCCCCCCTTTTAACTTAAAAATTAATCTCTAGGAAATCCATAGTGCAGCACTGCAGCTACTCTAATTGCTACTCCCTTTGTATGCCCAATTGGGTAAGTTGGAAAATCCAGTAAATCGGACTACTTCAGACTAGAGTCACTAGACCGACCTCAAATTGGGGGTCAAACAGATTGCGATATGTTTGTTTTCGGGCCAAGTATAATTAATCCCATCTTTGATTTATAATCCTAAAAACGGTCTTTGGTTCGATGAGTTTTCGGACTGATCACTCCCAGCTTCAATTTCTTTGTCAAAATTATCTTTTTATTTTTTTTTTCAATTTAATATAAATATGATAAGAAACAATAATAAATAATCCTCACTTAACTAGGAAAAACCAAAGTATTACCGCCACCGTGATAACGGCTAAGACTTTTATCAAAGTACTACAGCGGACTTCTTTAAAATCCAAAAAAAACAAATTAAAAACTCGAATGAAACTTGAAATAATCTCAAAAGAATGAAATTTCTTGTCCCATCTTTTATCCCAATATTTGTCACTTTGATAAGCCTACTTTTGCTAATCTTAAGTTAATAGTTCAAAACTCATAGAGACCACGGAATCCGTGCTTTATATTGAATCACTTGTCAAAGTTATCTTTTTATTTTTTCTATACCCTCTTTGAAGGTTCTTCCCTCTATCATTCAATTTTAAAGGACCACTAATGGATACAATTAAATGAGAAAATTTTGAAGGCTCCTAAATTTATTTGTCAAAAAGGGATGAAGCATGCTAAAGGCAAAGGGAGTAAAGTTGGTATCATGATCAGAAGCTCTATAGCCATGGTGGCCCATGAATTTGCCAATTTTGTACTCTTTAACTTCCTGTTGCCTCAGTCATCGTTCTTCAATTTCCATCAATTCTTCATTTTGCATAATGTACTACGAGTGTTTAATATTCTCTTTGTTAATTAAGTCAAATGTCTAAAGTCAAACGTCTAAAGTTTATTTTACAAATGTTTGAAAAATAGTGTTTGGTGGAAAGAGTTTATCTTATTTGGTGTTTCTCTACGACACTAACTCATTTAGTAACCGATGAAGTTGGTCGGTTAGCCACAAAAACTGATCTCTAAAATGTTTTGCAATCATTGCAATCGGTAGTAGAGACTGGAGATGGCAACTTGTCAAATCTTGTTTAATTCGGTTTCTAATTGGTTTTCTGTTGCTTTTTTCTTGATCTAGTGGATAAAAATGTGATTCAAACACGAGCCAATGATTTTTTTGAATAAAAAAAGAACCTCAATATCTTTTAGGCTATTTTATAACCTAGGTTTTTAATTTTCCCTGTGAATCTGGTATATAAATGTATCTTTTATAATTTAGACAAAACATACTATTTCTCTCTCTCACTCTCAAACACACACAAATTAGTCTTTTTAATATGGTCTATCAAGTTTGTTAATCAATTTAACAAATCATTACCCCTCTCTCTCTCTCTCTCTCTCTCTCTCCCTCTCTTTCTCTCGTTCTGTAATTTTTCTTTTCGATTCGTGCGATCGAGTTTGTGGATCAGTTTAACAAGTTGTTATTGAGGTATGTATATCTAACTCATATTTCGTATTATTTATTGATTTATATCAGTACCATTTAGTATAGATCAATTGCATGTTTTTTCTCTACAACATTCAATCATTTTAGTTACCGTTTAAGTTGATCAGTTAACCATATAAATTGGTCTCAAAACGCTAAGCAATCGTTAGAACTTTGAAGAAACGACAACATGCCAAAATTTGATAGATCCAAATTTTTAATTCAAAATTTTTTTTTCCTGCTAGATCTAAAATTTAATCGATCCAATGGATCTACAAGAATAGGATTCAAAACCATCTTTAACATAACACATCTGGATAAATAATTGATTTTGACCATGATTAAACAATTATGCCTTCTTTTTGAATTTAAATCTTCCTTATGATAAATAAAACGAAATCTATTGAAGGAAAATCTACATCAAGTTCAATTGAAATTATAAACTAGTCCTCTTTATTTACTCGAATTTCAAAACCACCCCTTTTATTTTAGTTTATTTATACTCAATTGAAAATAAATATTTTTTCCTGAAATTCCAATCTAAAGATTTAGGTCAATATTTTGGCATTAAAATATATAATTGAGCCGAGTTGACTGCTAGGATATATAATGTTAGTGACTAATGACGATTGCTAAATTATGTCGCATTTATGATCATTGTCTTGCAAAATTGTTTGATAGTAATGTTTAATTTGTTTATATAAAAGACATGAATCTTGTTTTGCAAAAACATCAATGTAAAAGTTATTAGGTGACGGTAATTCAATAAACTAAAATATATAATTAAATTGAAATCTCATTTGACTACTTATCATATCAACAATATCTTTCGAATACCCATAGTATTCAACATTGTCGGTATTTAAACGCCCAAAATATTTTTAAAATAAAAAATAACCAAAGTATCTTATTGGAATGCCAAATATTTATAAACAAAAACGACCTACAATATATTTCAAGATATTCTAGATCTTTGGTTTATCATTTTCCAATTATAACTCGTGAATGTATTATATAAATGTATCTTTATAACAAAAAAAAACATTATTACTCTCTAGGTTGCACGGAGTCGGGAATAGGGTCAAAAACGAATATGGATACGGGAACTAGAAACGGCTAATCTAAAAAACATTGTTAATGGTACGACCAATATTAACATGAATAATAAGAATCGTCCCCAATATGGAAACGAATCGGATTCTGGGTCGGCTATCCATCAAAAGTACCCATACTACATAAATTACTCTCTCTCTCTCTCTCTATATATATATATCTCTCTTACACACACATTTGGTGTTTTTCAATATGTTGTATTCCACATCAAATTTGTTGATCAATTTAACAAGTCATCATTCTCTCTCTCTCTCCCTCTCCTTCTCCCTCCCCCTCTCTCTCTCTCTCTTCTCTTCATCTCCAATTCAATTTTTTTTTTGAAAACGCTCGACTAAGTTCATTGATTAATTTTAAAACTTATTATTCTGGTATGTGTACCTAACCCTTACTCCGTATTATTTTTTAATTTGCAACAATATCATTTATTATAGATCTAGATCAATTATTGCATGTTATTTTTTCTTCAAAACATTTATTAGTTTTAGTTACCGCTAAAGTTGGTCTATTAATCATATAAATTGGTCTCAAAATGCTTTGCAATTGCTAGCAGAAGTGACAACATGTCAAAATTTGATGGATTTCAAATTTTAATTCATTTTCTTCTACTGGATCCAAAATTTATCCAATCCAATAGATCTACAAAAATAGGGTTAAAAATCATCTTCAACATAGCAAATGTAGTTCAAATTGATTTCGCCAATGTTTAAACAATTATGCCTTTTCTTTGATTGAATTATATTCTTCAATACTATAAAATAAAGATTTTTCACACCTCCAATGAAGGAAAATCGATCTACATATAGTTCAATTATTATTTTTAACTAGTCCTTTTTATTTACTCGATGTTAAAACCCTAACCTTTTTTCCCGTGAAATTCAAATCTACAAATTTAGGTCTATTTTTTGGCAGCAAAACCGTATTTTTTGTGGAGAATAAATAATTGAGCTAAATTAGTCGTTAAGTTATACTATGTGAATGACTAACTTTGATTGATGAATTGTGGCGTGTTTATGATTATTATTATGCAAAATTGTTAGCTAGTAATACTTGGTTACAAATTAAATAAGATATGAATTATGTTTTGTGAATCCATTATTGGAAAAGTTATTAGGTGACAATAATTCAATAAAATAAAAAAAATATATATTTTAATTTTGAAATCTCATTTGACTTCTCATTATGTCGACAATATCTTTCAAATATCCATAGTATTAAATATTGTCGGTATTTGAACGCCCACAAATTTTTTTTTAAAAAAAAATTACCCACAATATCTTTATTTGACGCCCATAGTACTTTTAAAAGAAAAAAGAACCACAATATCTTTAAGGATATTATATACCTTGGGTTTATCATTTTCCAATTATAACTCGTGCATCTTTTATATAAATGTATGTATGTATGTATGTATGTATGTATGTATGTATGTATATCTCTCACACACATGGTTCACAAAAAAGTCATACTGCTTTTAAAAAAAAAAATATTAACTTAACATGTAGGACGTGGGATGTGTGAAATTGGCCCCTCAAATTTTGGAGGCCCTGTGCTGAGGGTAGCTTTGCACAGGCCCTTGGCCGACCCACCTCACATTAACACAAAGGAAAAGACTTAAGTGAAGGCAACATAACACACAATTAAAGCATCCAACCACATCAAACAGTAAAACCCCTTCAAGAACAATAGTGAGATATTTCACCGAATACTATGTAACCCATATATATAATCAATGCAAATCACTCCAACTCAAGGAATTTCACAATCTCACATGGTAACACAGCCTAGGTTATTTTAGGATTCAACACCCTTCTATTTTTTTTCTTCCTCCTTTTAGACCTTTATGTGTTCGCCTTCCTTCCATACCTTATTACTTTTCTTCATTGCTACGTTCTCTTATACTCTATGACTTCCCAAATATGCAATGTTATTTCTCTCATCCAAGATTATGAGAAATTCAAATACTCCGACTAGGTGGAATTGTTGAAGAATCATGTCCGCGTCTAATGTACTCGACCATATTAATATCCTCGACCCAAGTGGCACAAGGAGATGTGAAAACCCAAGTGTCTTATATTAATAGTGGACATCTTCATGTTCATTCAATTAGTTGCCATCATAATCTACGTTATTTGAGGATAACAAAATTCTCTCTAAAAAACCTTAGAGCTTCCTTCTACTCCATTTAAGAGGCAGAAGATGGTACACATTCCGGTTATCAAACCCTACCCTCCCAACTCACACCCTTCCACCCCACCACCCCCCCCCTTTTTTTTTTCCTTCCCACTGACTCCCGCGCTCTTTTCTCTCAACTATGGCCTCTTCACAGGATTCGCTAAACTTCCAACCAACCTACCAACCACAACCACCAGTATATTCTTTCCCTCTCCGGCGGATGGGTCCTACAATCGATTGGTCAGTTAATAAAGATACTTCTGTAGAGGAAAAATACCATCGTGCCGTTGTTGACCTGTTCAAAGACTTCCGCAACTTTAGCAAATCAGTGATCCAAAACAGGGTCACCGGGAAATGGACTACTAAAGAAAATATTACTGTAGAGAAATTATCTGATAAAGTTTATATCCTATTTTGCCCCAATCCGGAGGATAGAGATAAGATTTTAGCATATAGAACGACGAATTATCAAGGAGCCTTAATGGTTTTCAAACGAGGCTCCAGAGGATTGGGGCTACGAGACCTTAGCTTCACAGATGCTTTAATCTGGATACGACTTGACAATATTCCTTTCCATGTTGATCAAGTAAGGGTGGATTGCGCAGCGATGAATAGGCTACGAGTGGTAGCATATCTTGATAAAAATACCCCAGCTTTGGGACCCCATGATTCAGTCCGAATACGCACTTGGTTAAATATCCAACTACCTTTGATACCAGGGTTCTACCTGGCGTATGAGAAACATAAATTTGCGTGGGTGGAAATTTGATATGAAGGCATTTTTGTTTTTTGTGATAAATGTGGTAAAACTGGACACAAGGGCAGCCATTGCCAAGTCCCCCCACATATTGCTGTTAAAGGAATTCAACGTTCAATGGGGGCATGTGCGCAGACAACAGTGACTGTGTTATTCCATCTCTGGTTTCGGTACCTCTTTATTCAAAGTGAATCATTGGTCTAAAGAACATAGAGGAAAATCAAACAACTAGGCTGAATCTTTATGTCTCAGTACAAGACTTCCATCTAGTGGGAGACCTTGATTCCTCTTTGGACGACGAATCAAACCAGGATACCCCATTAACCCACCAAGGACCCACAACACATCAACACTCTCCAACAGATGAAGATGATGAAGAACAGGAAAAAGATGACACTGAGCCTGAAAATGACAACAATAGTCACTACTCACCGGATAATGACGGTGATGACCATGACTCAAATCCAGGCAACAAAAGGAGGCTACCAAGTGATGCGGAGGACGACATTGATGACTCCAACAACCCATCGGGCAGTTGGACAAGAAAGCGCAGAAAAGAGGTCTATATGCGAGAAATCAAGGGGTCTTGTAATTACGTTTCTCCGACGGGTGCGAGGCGTACTTCAAACTTGCAGCCTATTCGCTATGGTCATCAAAAAAGAAGGAAAATAATGGTCCAATCCACTGCAGTTGGGTTCGGTAAACGGAGACGGCCTATTTCCGACCAATGGACTGAAAGGAAACAAAGTTGTACTTGGTTCTCAACGAGTCCATGGGCTTATCCAATATTGGGCTGTTTGAAGATCCTGTTACTATTGGCCCAGTGCAATTCTCTAATGCATGCTATAGTGTCGTTCCGACTTCACTCCACAGCCCTCAATTGATTACAGGTAACCTTCCCAACCAACACCATTTATGTTGACTCCCCTTTTACTTTTTTTCTCAGTCTTTCCACTTCCCTAGCCTAGTCCTAGGTTACTCAACAATTATTACAAGTGCTAATCCTTTACACTTCCTTTAACCACCACAATTATTAACCAATAGTTTTTGCCTATTTATGGGTGGGCTTCTTAACTTCTTTCTTCCACATCCTTCTTTTTCGAACATTCTCACTGTCCCTTTCCCTTCATTGTTAATTCATTTCTCTTTTATTTATTTTTTTAGCAAAAATGGAATAAAATCTGACAAATGTTACAACATTCTTCTTTCCCCGGGTCATGTTGTCCATGTTGGCAATTATTTTAAGCCTTTAACTTTCACACATGAAGATCGTTTTCTGGTCCCAGCTTTATGGACGAATCCTCTAACCGGTTCGTTAATGCCTCACTGTCTCCTCCATGTTTGGAAACTTCCTTCCTATTTTTGACATAAATAATCATGGAACAAACCTTATCCACTCCTCCAATAATTCTTTCTCTTTCCCCTCTCCACATGAGATACAAAACCCTACCTTGTCCCCCACTCAAAGATATCACGTTGTTGAAACTCTTTTTTCACCATGCAACTCCCATAACGTTAGTTTTGAAAGTTCCTCTGAGAGATCTGTCGTTTCCATCGACTCCATTTCTGATCCTCTGCACAACTTGTCTACGACTGCTACCCCCCGTCCTCTCCCCAGGATACCATGCATGATGCCCAAAGGACTAAATTTAAGTTTAGTCGCATCTAGTCCAGAGTTGGTAGCTTTGTTTTTGCGTGTGTCCCAACAATTAATAGTTCTGCTGGTTTGCTTAGCGGTCTTGGCATCAAAAGAGCTTTCTGCAACTCTCCCTTGGCGTTTAGTACTCCACCCCTCGCTAAAAGTAAAAAATTCCAGAAGTGTTACCCTGATAACGCAATGGTAAATATGTTTTGAAGTTCGGTTTAATGATGACTTGGTTTTTAAAGATGATGAGTTTGGTGATATAGTCCTGGATCCTATTAGTGGCGCGGCTGGCCGTACTCAGCCTCTAGTTGATGAATGAAGTTGCTAGCGTGGAACTGTCGTGGACTCTCAAACAAGAGAGACACAACTCGCTCGTTTTTTTAAGCATATTTGTAATAATCATGTTTTAGATTTTATTTTTTTTATCAGAAACTAAAGTAGCAGCTAGTTCTTTATGTTCTTGTTTTAGTAGTTTAGGGTTCACTATGAACTTTGGTGTTGATCCGGTAGGATCAAAAGGAGGCCTTTTTCTTTGTTGGCCTCCTCGGATGGTTGTAGAGGTGGTTTTTAGCTCAGCTCACCTCATCTTATGTAAAATCTCGGATATTGATTGCTCCGTTTACTATCTTCTATGTGTCTACGGTAGTCCTTACGCTCATCTCCGATAGGAAGTCTAGGACTATCTTTCAACTGTTTTTAAACTCATCAACGATACCTAGGTTGTTGTGGGGGACTTCAATTAGATTGAAACACTTAGTCAACGGGAGGGGGTTAGCAAGGTCATTCATGGATTGCAAAACTTCCTTGACTTCAAAGCAACGAATGACCTTATGCCTATACCTAGCAATGGTGCTAAATTCACTTGATCTAACAAATGCAAAAATAATGACCTCATCCGGGAATGTCTAGATCGAGGGTATTGCTTGACAACATGGTTAAAAATGTTTCCAAATACAGAAATCATAAACCACCCAATCTTTCTCTCGGATCACAGCCTTATTATGTTAGATACCAGCCTAGTTTTTACCCGAAAGAAACGACCTTACAAGTTTGATTCCTAGATCCTTAAGATAACTAAGTCAGGCCCAATTATTGAGGGGCCATGGGCGGTGCATGGACAGGGGTCTCCCCAATTTCAGCTCCAACAAAAATTGAAATCAGTGCTAGCTGCAACTAAAACTTGGGCCTTGAATTACTCCAAACAGCACAAAATAGACTGGACAAATATCTAAAAAGACTTAACTAAAGATCAGAATAATGGGGCTGTGTCATCTGCTACAAACACGTTTATGGGAAAGGATGAACAATTAAGAGCTGATATGGAAAACAAAATTGCTTACTGGAAGCAAAGAGCTAGGTCTCGCTGAGACCTTTTAAGAGATCAACCAACTTCTTAGTTCTTACTTCTTCAAATGTGCAACTACCAAAAGAGCAAGATCGGAAATCCAACTCATTCAGGATACCTTAGGAGAATGGATTAACGACCAACACCAGATACATGAAGCCTTTACCCTACACTTCAAAGGTCAGTTAGCTCCTCTTCCTCCCATGACTTCTCGTTCTGATGGGAGCTGTTCTAAGTCTTGGCTGTCCCATATGCCAAGTCTAACGAGCTATCACTTGATTGTTCTTGGTCAACCGTTCTCCTCGGCAGAAATACGCAGAGCAATATTTTCCATGAAACCTAACAAATCTCCAGGTCCAGATGGCTTTCCTCCTAGTTTTTTCCAAGACAAGTGGTCTCTACTTCAAAATTCAATTTGTGACGCTGTTAATAACTTTTTCAAAGGAGGCCACATCCTCAAAGAAATCAACTATACCTACATCACTCTCATCCCAAAGGACAAGCTCAGCTCCAATGTCTCACAATTCATACCAATAAGCCTGTGCAACACAACATACAAAATCATAGCTAAATACTTGGTCAGACGATTGAAACCAAAATTTGAAGACTTGATAGGAAACTCCCAACATGCTTTTATCCCAGGTCCACTAATGGTGGATGCTAATTTGTTGGGTCATGAATTTAAGCAACTGGGTTTGATATAAGAAAAAGGGTAAGCAAAGGTTAGGCCTTCTTAAAGTTGACTTAAGCAAGGCATATGATCATGTTGATTGGAAATTTCTCTTGATGATTCTTCATAAGATGAACTTCCCCATCCAATGGATAAATTAGATCAAGGAATGCGTGACCATTGTTTATTATAGTGTTTTAGTGAATGGCATCCCCTCTCGCCGGTTCAAACCAACTAGAGGGCTCAGGTAAGGGGATCCCCTATCTCCTTATTTGTTTATCCTTGTTATGGAAGCTCTCTCCCTCCAGTTAAAGCATCAACAAAGCCTCGGCAACATTCAAGGGATCCGTATAGGGTGCAATGCTCCAGCAACAGCTCATCTATTCTTTGCTGATGATGCTATGTTCTGCTTCAAAGCAAATTTGAAGAGTGTGACGAGCCTTCGACGAATACTGGACACATTTTGTGAGTTATCTTGCGAAATGATCAATTATGATAAATCCAACATAATCTTTAACCCCAATACTCTGGTTCGGTGTCGCAAGTTTCTTACTAGAAGGTTGCAAGTCACAAAGATTACTCAATTTGGTAAATATCTTAGAGTTCAGATGAATACAGAAGACTGATCCATACACTGCTACAAGGACCTTGTATCAAAGATTAGGGAAATAACTGACTCTTGGAAACACTCCTCCCTCTCCCAGGGTGGAAAATTGATTCTTATTAATTCAATCATTCGGGCAATGGCGTCACATATTATGGCAATCTACTATCTCCCAAAGACAGTCCTGTCCAACATCACTAAACATGTTCTCAAATTCTTCTAAAAGACGTCAAAGTCTGGAAAGCCGATTTATTGGAAGAAGCGCCTCTTACTTGAAAACCACAAATTTGAAGGAGATTTAGGTTTGAGGAATATAGATATGTTGAATCGCTCAATCCTTTTCAAACAGGCATGGCGCATTCATAGTCACCCGCATCTTCCTGTTGCACAAGTTTTCGTTGGGCAGTATGGCATGGACCCCATCCAAATGGCCATAAAGGGGAAAACTCCTACAACTATTTCCTTGGCAGGGCGTTGTCTCGTCAAGGCCACAACTTCCTTTCTCTTAGGTCTACGCTGTCACATTGGTAGTGGTACGAATACTCGGATCCAGGATCATATATGGGGGAATGGGAAAAAAGTAGCAATTAAGCCTAGTCAAAGAGAGAAGAAAGACAACCCGATCATGATCTCGGACATCGTCACCACCTCCAGGCAATGGAACAACAATATCATATGGGCAAAATTCAATTACGAAAATGCTTCTACAATCCTAGCTACATACTTGCCTAATTCGGACATGGAAGATACTCTGTATCGGGGGGACACCACTTCGGGGGACGTTACAATTAAATCAACGTTTTGGTGGTTAAAGAAATATGAACATCATACGACTACCACACATACTATATGGAGGAAAATCTGGACTTTTAATCTACTGCCTAAGTAGAAGCTATTTCTATGGAAAATCCTCCACAATGCCCTGCCTTTTGCAACCCAGCTCCGTGCCAGAGCAATCCAGACTTCTATTATATGTGGTTTTTGCGGAAAAGGGGACGATAAGGTCGAACACATCATGAGAGACTGCAAGAACATTCAAAGGATTTGGCAGTGTGGTCTACTCGGTATTAAAACGCATCAACAAAATCAACTGTCTTTTGCAGTTTGGTTAAAGAATTTCCTCTCTTATTTTCTAGAAAGAGACAAAGAGCAGTCCTCTTCACTCAGCACAACATCGTTCGTTTCCACCTTGTGGGCTATCTGGCTTCATCGAAATGACATTGTCTTCAACAACTCCCAGTTTAATCCAACTACTATCATCGCCACTCAACAGAACCAGTTTCAACGATGGCAATCAACTCGTTCCATGTGTGATAGCCTAAAACACAGTCAGAACTACATGCCAGCAGCTGACAGCCTTACTTAAAAATGGGGAGCCTACGACGGAACCCACCCATTTATCCGAATTGTAGCAGACGACGCTTGGAAGATACAAGGAAAAGGATACAAAGCCAGTGTAGGATGGATACTGACTGATGAAAGGAATCATGAGATCATCAAAGGCTACAACAAAATCATGGCTTCAACTCCACTTCAAGCAGAGGCACCTGTTGTGCTTCAAGGGATACAAGCTGTCACAGCTTTTCATCCCTATGTCTTAATCCTCACCGACTCCACCCAACTAGTCCAATATCTAAACCATCCTACCTCTGCACCTCATAACATCAAGGGAATATTACAAGATATAAGAATATTATGTTATAAGTTCAGCTCATTCTGTTGCAATAAAGTTAGTAGGAAAGAAGTGGGAATAGCTCACTCCCTAGCTAAATTGTCTTAATTTCACTATTTTATCAAAAAAAAAAAAAAAAAA
>PYUH01004005.1:128101-178212 GCA_016808085.1 Suaeda aralocaspica | reverse complement strand
ACTCCCTAGCTAAATTTTTTTAATTTCACTATTTTATCAAAAAAAAAAAAAAAAAAAAATAGTAGCACCATTTCCAACTTATCAATTAAGCTTTTCTTTAAATTTGGGGGGAGGTTTCATAAGTTTAATTCATTATTAAAAAAAAAGGCACTAGGTACTGTAAATTAAAAAAGAAAGTGATTTTTAAAGTATCTTTAAGTGACTAATTTTCCACATTAGCTGCAATGCTTTATTTGCCACCATTATTTGGTTTACAAATTCCACCCCGTCCTACTAGATTATGATTTTGAATTCGAAGGTTTATTCCAAAAAATATTTCCATAAAATTTATCTAGTTCGGCTGCAATATTTTCTTCTAGGAGATGAATAATTTGCATTTGATAGATAACGTTTGAAGCGAGAGTTGAAATGGTTAGGATATTAATCTCTATATCTTAGGGCTTGTTTACTTCACCTGAAAATAGCTGAACTTAATTGAAAGTTTTTTTTATGAAGGATTAATGAATAGCAAAATAAGAGAAGAACTGAACCGAACGGAACTGAACTGAACGGATTTTAAGCTGAAGTAAACAAACCCTTATACTAAAGCAATTGCCACTATTATAATTTTCCCTCCTTAACAAACTAACTTCCAAAATTTAGAACAATATTATTTAGGTATTTGTTTGTAAATATTTATCAAAGCTAAAAAAAATATATTTTAAACTTTTTTTTTTTTTTTAAATTACATTAAAAGTATATATTTTGTTTCTTCTTATTCGTCAAGCAGTTTTTTTTAAATATAACCGAGCGGAGATTTCCTGATTCCATTTCCATTTAGAAAGCTGACATGCATCTATAAGTGTTAACCACTTTTTGAAAAATTATTATTTGTAATTTTTCTATCAATTGTTAGACGTCCTAAGTAAGAGTCGAGGGAGTTGGTATCCTCATTTGAAGATAACTTTGTTCGAGTTCAATACATTAGAACATTGCAAGTAAATTGGAAAGCTTATTTATGAAAGTTAATTAATTGTCCATATAAACTACAATAATTGTCCAAAAACTGAATTTTATAATTTCACAGCTTTCTTCAGTAACATTGTAAAGTGTCATCGACAAAACATTGTCTACGTAGTAATTCTACATATTGAATAAAAGGAAAGAGGATATATAAACGACCCACTTGTCTACTAAATCTTGTAGGGCAAACGAATTTAATGAATAATAATTTATCAGATACATTAAGGGGTGTCTGGTATGGATTTATGATAAGAAATGAAATGGAAACAAATTAGAAGTGAAAAGGGTAACATTAAGAGTTAACATTATAAGTTGTTTGGTATGACTAATGAATTTGAATGAAAATAAAATAAAAGGGAAAGGATTTTGTTACCATAAGGTTGGGTAGGGTAAATAAGTGGGGGTAATTGTTACCCTTAGGTAATGTATTGTGTTACCAAGATGTCATACCAAACAATAAGTAATGAAAATTGTTATTTAATTCCATTTCCTACACTCAATATTAACATAACAAACATGCTCTAAGAAACTATTCGAACACTTCTTTTTTAGATAACCAAATAAAATCAGGTTCCCGAACATAGGGACCTACAACATGCAAAATTATGATATACAAGTTTAGGATAAAGTTTAGAAAAGAAATAAGGGGGAAAAATGAGAAACATGGTCGTGGCTCACCGTGACAATTAACACTTGAAAGAACGACAACCTTCATGTAATTCTTAATAAGGAGCATGATGAACAAGCTGCTGCTAACCTATCAAAAATAAACTTACGACTCTAATTATGTAGTTAGGGAAACATATGTTGAAAGTATTGAATTTCTACTAATTTTAAAAAGTTAAATTGCTATAAAAGACCTTTGAGATTATTTAACGACTACGACACTAAAACAGGAATAATATAATATAATCAGTGATATAATCACCTTTCGAATTGCTCGGTGATATAATCACCTTTGGAATTGAAACAATGGAATTAACTTTTATATAATATAAT
This sequence comes from Suaeda aralocaspica, assembly GCA_016808085.1. NCBI lineage: Eukaryota > Viridiplantae > Streptophyta > Magnoliopsida > Caryophyllales > Amaranthaceae > Suaeda > Suaeda aralocaspica. The sequence continues at coordinate 176,211 of PYUH01004005.1, read as the reverse complement.
CACTTTTCTAAACAGGTGAGAGGTACTGCAGTTTTCTTTTTCGTAATTAATAATTATCAAAATCGGATTACTTAATGAAGTAATAATTTTTTGTTTAGTATAGCTACCCTTCCGATGAAAAATCATATAATTGTTTTTTAGATGATATCAATCATATTTAGGATGATATATTTATCTTCCCGATAATATATTCACGATATGATATAATCACTTTTTAAATGATATAAATATCTTTGATATAATTACCTTATAATGATACAATTACATTTTAAACAATATAACTACATTTCAAATTATATAATTATATTTCAGATATGATAATATAGTTGGGTGCACAATAAGCCGATCCATTATAGTATTTTTAAATTATTATTGTCTAAGACCAATAATATCTCATGAAAAGTCCCATAAAAATACGTAGTAATAAGTTACTTGTGAATATATATTTTTTATTTCTCTTTGTCACAAATTACTTGTCATATAATTTTTTTCACAGTTTTCAATAAATTAATTCAAATGTTTATATCTCGAATGACATTCATGAAAAAAAAAATACAAAAAATATGTATGTAGAAACTAGATGAATCAAACAAGATCTCATGTTAATATTTGTTTTTAAAAAAATGCTAAAAAACATATTTTAGCAAGCATTTTAGGACAGAGAAAATACTTTACTTCTTAAACCCTCATTTTGCCTGCTTTTCTTCTTTGTGTAGTTAGCCATGTTTAAGTTTGTGAAACGTGAATTTGCGGCTCTTGACATCGAAGGAAAGGACTATAATTCTTGGATGTTGGATGCTGAATATCATCTAAGTGCAAAAGGACTTGGTGATACTATAAAAGAAGGAAATATTACATCAACTCAAGATAAAGATGAGGCCATGATATTCCTTCTATGTCACCTCCATGATGAACTTAAGACAGAATATTTAACTTTTCAAGACCCCTTTCTCGTTTGGGGTAGTTTAAAGGAAAGATATAAGGACTCTAACACTGAGTTTTTACGTAAATGTCGTGAAGATTGGCTACGTTTAAGTTTACAAGATTCGAAATCCGTGTTTGACTATAACTTTGATTTGTTAGCCACTACCTTCCTATTGAACACAAATGGAGCTACATTATACACTGAAGCAGATAGGTTAGAAAAAACATTGTCCACTCTTCATCCAAGTAATGCTGACATTGCAACCCAATTTCGTGAGTCAGGCTGTATGACGTATTCTAATCTGGTGGATATACTCTTGGAGGCTGAGCAAAACAACAGGTTAGTGTTGAAAAAGGACTAATAAAATTGGCTACAGAACTAAGATTATCTAAAGAATAATAGACTTAAGTAGCTTAAGTGTCTTTTGTTTGTCACTTTCAAATTATAAACTCTGTGTCTTTCCTTAGTTTTGTTTGTTTAATCACATATTTGCTAGTTGAAACTTAAACTAGTGGGTTTCTTGTTTTTTCACATGTTTTTTCTTATGTAAGTTGAAACTTTGTGTGTTTTAAATAATTAACATGCATTATACAATACAATATCTCTTTTCAAGTAAAATACGGAAAACTACCTCTGATTTTCTTTAGTTGCAACAAATGGATAATTTTTGTGAGACGTAAAATATTCATTTGTTGCAACTAAAAAAAACTTGGTAGTAGTGCTAAGGTTCAATTACCAATTAGTGGTAAACATTCATGTCTTATTGTCTATGATAGTACAGCAATCCATTCAACACAGATAAGAGATATTACTGTCAATGTACTCATGTAATGTAATTATATGCAAGGGACCTAATCTTGGAAGGCAGATGACAGCACAATAGTTTGCCAAAAACTTGAAAATATCAAAATGATACACAAAGTGAAATTTAATTCTAATTAATATTGTCCACAGCTTGCTAGATCAAGCATATATATGACCAGACAAACAACAGACTTTTAGTTTGCAGGATGCATAATAAAAATAAAATCAGAGCATCTTTGTCCTTTGAACTGTCGACAGCTTGCTAATCAAGCGCACATAGCTAACATAACCGGACAAACTACAACAAAGAAGTTTAAGTTTTACAAACATCACAAAGCCTACAATGTCTGTTGAATCCCTTCAAAATCGAAAAGAAAGAAAAAGTTTGTTTAACAATATAACCTGAGTTGGGTTGATGGATGAGCATCTTCCAATATTGGTAGTTTACTAAAACACCTTTACATTCTCATCTCGGAGCATAGACAGACAACAAAAACTATGTAATGGAAAAACAAGGTGCATCAGCAGCCAAGATTGCATTCCACCTTCATTTTAACTATAACAACAGATATGAGCATCAAGAATTTGAGTTCCTTTACACGGACATGGTATTCCCATCATCATTTTCTGCATTAAATCAATTTAGCCAGCTTGTGAGCAACCAGAGTTTTAATAATAAGCTCAAAGTACATAGTCGTCACAGATACAACAACACACCCAGTCAAATGAAAACCAATCTGCAGACTGCAGCAAACTCAGAAGGATCCATAATAAATGGAAATGCAAATTGAATTGGTACAATATCTAAGCATAAAGGAAGTGTAGCGTCTCCAAGGAGTGCAGCTTAGGAGGATATAGTTTTCGTTATATTGGAAATACTTCCTTACTAAATCTCAAACAAGCTACTATCTATAATGCACAATAAAATGATAGCTGGTTTGTGGTCATGAGTATCCACTTAGCCTCAAAATGCTCAAATCAATGGAAACTTATACAGGGAGCAAGTAATATACACACAAGATACAAGTGACTACTAAGAACTGCTATAGTCAATCAGCACTAGGCTATATTAAGTATTTAACACTCCTAATTTTCAATCAATAGGCATGACACAATACAATTTCAAAAGATTTAACACATTAAAACAGCATCTTTACCATCAACCAAGCCTTACATGATTATCTAGTGTCAGAGTGTGCATTTCAACCTTAAGCTTACATTTCTACCTTCGAATGCACAATAGTACAAAGGTTATTTCTTATTTCCTTTACCCTTATCCCACATACGTCAGGGGTCAACTTTATATGATGGACTTGGCAGAGTAGGAGCAAGTCTCTTCCACTTATTCCACTTCTTTAATTTCCATCCAACTTCACACTTCACCATCCTTACAAAAATGGAGTCTTGTTGGGAAATACAGTGCCAAATTATGATGTTAAACAGGGTGTTGTATCGACGACCGACATTGGGCGTTACAACTAGAATTAGCAATTTAGCACACCATACATGGAAACAAGACAAGGCACAACTTGAAGCTCATCATGCATGATAGGAATCTATTTGTAGTGAAAAGTAAATCAGAAAATCTTTACTTTTGATCATTTAGACGGAAAGCTTTTCAAATACAGAAGCATAATCTTTAACACCCATACAGAAATATTTGTCACCATGATATAATAATCATAACTTAGTGTGAAAACTAAATTTAGACGCTAATATTTAATCTACCTCATAAACTTCTCTCTCTCTCCAAATGTAGATAACAAGAAAAACATTTAAAAGATGCTTGATTGAGCAGAGGCCCAAGTACATTGTGTCTAATTTTTCAACTACATCAAACAACATACATAAACTTGAGGAATATAACACTGCCACTGCCATTCAATAGAGAAATAAGGTAGATGTTTATTACGGGGATTATGACATGGACAAAGATAAGTGATTTCATTTGCTATCTATCAACAAGAGTCAATATTAGTTTATTGTAGGGCATATTTGGAATCATGTCACATTGAGATCAAGAAATTAGTTTTAAAAAGGAATTGAAGTCCAAAATGTTAGGAATTTCAGAAGGACCACATCAAGATGAAAACGTCGAAAAGTGATTTCATTTGCTATCTATCAGCAAGAGTCAATATTAGTTTTGTATAGGACATATTTGGAATCATGTCACATTAAGATCAAGAAATTAATTATTTATTTAAAAAAGAAATTGAAGTATATTAGGCATTTAAGGACACCATCAAGAAGATGGGGTTTGTCAAGATGCATATGTTGAGATGGAGGAGCAGGAACATCTTGAGGGGACATTATTTAGAATAAAGATATTTGGAGTAAGTTGGAGTTGTGAATATTGGGGATAAAATAAGGAGAAATTGTTATGCTAAGAATGTTAGGCATTTAAGAACACCATCAAGAAGATGGGGTAGTCAACATGCGCATGCTGAGATGGAGGAGCAGGAACATCTTGAAGGCTCATATTAAGAATAAAGATATTTGGAGGAAAGTTGGAGTAGTGAATATTGAGGAAAAAATAAGGGGTAACTGTTTATGTTGGTCTGGCCATGTAAGACACCAAAAGGCACAACTAAGAAAAGTAGAGTGTTAGGATCATGGTGATCTTAGGAGCAAGTCCAAAAAATGACATGGATGAACGGGAGTTGATAGATTTAAAAAATAAAAAAGGGTTTGCATGAGCAAGTGATACTAAATCAAAGGACATGGAAGTCTGGGTGGATGACCACATGGGATTGCAATTTAATTTCATGTAGACAACCCCATTAGTATAATTACAGCGTTGGTTAGTTAATTGGATAAAAGTCCATATGCATGCAATCATCGGATCATTTGACCTCACAACAAAACAATTTTTAAAGGTGCTATACTAACAAACTTCAATCATATTACAAAACATGAATCTCAATTGAAAATCTCCCCTCCATATCAGGTCACCTTTTTGGCCTCTATATATCCCACTCATTTTGTGGGAGTGGTTTAAAGTCCAAATCATCTAGGCTTATTGATTGATTTCTCCAAGAACCAACATCTAGTTTTCTCTTCGATCGGACTTCAACAAACTTCAGTGTTTTTAAGTTTAAAAGTTGGCTTGCAGTGAGCATGCTGGAAATCAAGTCCAACAGACACTTGCACATAGTATGTAAACAATATATCCATTGCCTGCAAAAGGCAAAAGGTGACTGAACAAACCCATCCTGCACATGAGGTACAATTTTTTCTTCACCCTTTATGGGTTAGGTATTTTATTGTTCTCAGTTTTAACATAATTCAATAAATATCAGCTCTCATCATACAGTTTATCTTCATAGAACTACATGTGGCACATAAAGCTATGCTACTGAAACAATATTCTAAATGTTAAGCTTTCATTGTCATGTCTCATTAGTTTACTATGCCCTTAAAATGTTTGGTTAAGGTTTATCTATTACAAGTAAAATCATAAAATTCATTGAAAACATGTTAGATCAAGTATGGTATCCCAACCAAGAAGGAAAAGTGGCAGAAATAATTTTTATCTATTAAGATTTACAAATATCAACTAGAAATTCAGCAGGACAGCTTATGGCAGAACAGTATGCGTGGTATGTTGAATAAAAATTACCTAATAAGAACAGGAGAGACATCAGCATCACTTAGAGACCAAGAAGACCTCAGGCTTCTTAGATTTCGGAGTGTTGGCATTGGAAGAAGCAGAGGAGAAAGCAGCAGCCTTTGCAGTGGCACGAGCACGGTTGTCCAACTGAACAAGACTTCGGGTAGATAGTATAGCTTGCGGAACCAGGTCATGTGAAGCCCTGGCATAGAGACGCCTGACAGAAACAGAAGCAGCATCTTTCATCTCCTGAGTAACAAGAGGAGGTGGAGCCAACAGGCAGTGGCCTAGGATCCTAAGCAACGGCTGCAATAGTTCCCAAGGCAGTGGTATTCTCACTGTTCCTTGCTCCTGTCCTAGTTCATCAGAAGCAGAGTGGGTGGAATTCATATTGTTTCCACTGACATTGAGCCTAGAAAAATCTTCTGAAAGAATGATTTCTCCTCCGCTTGCACCATTTTGTTGAGGGTGAGGGTGGGACTGTTGAGCATCAAGAGCTCCATTATTAGAACTAAAAGTGGTTAAAGATACAGCAAGCTCTTCTCTAACAGAGACAACATCATCATCGTCTTCTCGTTGATTAGTAGTATTAGGAGCAGTAGAATGAAAGTCAAGGGAGAGAGTACAAGGACAATCGTCGCCAGCCCAAGAAGCAGCGAAATGGCAAAGATCGATCTTAGACCAGGAAGGCATTTGGGAGATGTGTTTGAAAAAACAATGGAGCGCTACTCCAACAATGGAAGCACGTTTGGTGGACTTGATCCCCATTTGGGGCTCGAGTGGAGGAGAGATGACCCCAACTTCAATTCTTCCAGACCCACCTACACCAGAAGGTGAAGAAGAAGAAGAGGATCTCGAATACGAATTATTATGACCATGGGAATGAAGGGGCTGAGGAGTTGGGGTGTGATAGAGGGACGGATGGTGATTAAGGTATTCGGGAGATGGGATGGAGACAAGGAGTGGTTTGCCAGCACGAACTTTAGTCTCATAAGAATGAATAGCTAACAAAACTGCCTCAAACCCTGCAAGAGAAGGGGAGCCGAGCACAGTTGGGGAGGTGGTGGAGAAGGTATGGACACGGGAGAGATATAGGCCAGCTATGAGAGGCACCAATGACACGACTACAAGACGAAGATCTGATTCAGAGTCGTCAAGGAAGGTGTCATAGAGCCACTGGCAGAGGGGGTCATCACCAGCTCCAGTGAGAGAAGACGAGATGGTGGAGTATGCTTGGTAGGAGTCCAAAAGAGAGCGAGCAGGACGGTCAGAATCAGCAAGGGAGGAAAGAGAGTCATCATTTGAGGTATAATCAGGAGGGAGGATATTTAGAAGTGCTTGGATGCGAGTACGAGCTTTGGATACAGACTCCCACCACGACTGCATCGGATCTCCTTGTTGATGCCCGTGATGGTGTTGCCGTTGCTGATGTTGATTGGAATGAGAATTAGAATTGGAATTGGAAAGCGAATGCGACAGGGTGATGGAATTTGACGAAGAAAAATGGTTGAGATCAGATGAACAGGTGTTTGATAATGACGATTCACCTCTTCCTCTCCTTACACCTCCTCCTCCTCCATTCGCAGAGTACTCCGATTCCATCACGGTCAAAAACAACTCCAACTTACGGTCTCCCTAAATTCGCTCTCACACACCAATTCAACAATAGCTCAACTTCGTTTCTGCAAATTCGAAAATTCAATTACTTAGAAACTTATTTAGTTATTTCCACTTGTTTAGATTGCAGCAAATTAAATTTCATATATTCATTTCATATCAAAGACTGTAAACAAAGCTCGAATAATCATTCAAAATTGCGATTCGACAACGAAGAATAAGTCACATAACTACATCAAACGATTGAAGAAAAAGTCCAATTTTACAAATTCAATCTCAAAATTAAAGAATTATAAACAAAAACACTGCAAAACATTAGCAATCAAAATTCAACTCAATTATATAAATTCAAACTAACAAAAAATCTCATGAAATTTATAATCAAAATTGAACATTAAAATCTTTCAAAATTTCAGTAATTGTAACTAATTAGTTCAGTGATCCACCTAAGAACAGTCCAAATTAAGAGTATGACAATTGAAATTAACGATTAAACCCTAATGAAATTGAATTTTGATTGAAAGATATGAAATAGCTTACCCTAAACTGGTTCAATGGAAGAGAGAAAGCTCAGAAGCCGCTTCAATGGAGAACTCAGAGTAGAGGAGAGAGAAAGAGTAGAGCAGGAAAGAAATTGACAATTGATGAAAAGGTGTACGTTATATTTTGCTTGCTACTATCGTTGCCGGTTTCCGATATTGCCCTTACGGAGTCCGGTTCCCGTCACACCGTCTGCGTCAACAGGTCATGACTTGTTTTGTTGTTTCAACCGGTAAATTAGAAACTACGGTCATTCTATTCCCGTATCATTCGTATATATTAACATGTAACAAATGAGATCGGTGCATCGAAAATCATTTTTTGCAGTAGGCGGTGTGCTCGCTAAATGAGGTAGTGGTTTATCAAGAAAAGTGCAAACTTTATATTACTTTGTACAAAATATTTTGAAACTTAAAGATATCATGTTACAAAAAAGATGGAAGAAGAATTTATACCCTAAAAAGATGAGAAAAGATTCACGTTCCATGTATGCTTTTTGATTCATTGATTCACCGTATTTCCACTTCTTTTCGCCATATTTTCTAAATCAATTTTGAATTTCTTAGCCTCGTCTTTGCCTCAACCATTTAATTTCCATGGAAGATTGTGTCTCGCTACACGTCATCAAAAAAATCCAATTTCTTTGAAACAAATCAAGGAACATAATTGAAGAGATGATTAACACTAAAACAACAAAAAGAATTAAAATTAGATCCAGATCTAAGGAGTCTATTCAAGTTAGAATTAATATATATGAGAGAAAGTATACCCCTATGGTAGTTCGAGGCATTTACTTCACACTTTTCTGGAATCATGTTGAGGATGGATCTATTGGATCGGGGTGAGGATTTTCAGAGTCAAGATAATTGAAGAAGAATAAATTGAGTATATGGAGAATAGAGAAACAGGTGATCTAAAGAGAATATGGATTACTAAACTTTTGCGTTTATTTATATTAGAAGGCTAAAAAAACACACGTGAATGGTGTCGTTTACTCGTTTCTTGTGCAGCTATTGAAATACTTTACAAGAATATTGTAGATATCTACATTTGTTCCTTCCTTAAGAAGTAGATGATAGATGATTGTGTACCATGTCACACTAGGTCCAGCGATCCAACCTCACACAATGTTTGGCTGGAATACTACCCAAGTTGCTTAGTAGTCATAATGAATCAAAAAATGATTTTAAGGAGCTTCGATGATAATTCTTGAATGCCAGAAAATGTGCTAAAAATAGTGTTTTTTTTTTTTTCATTTTTTTATGATTTTCAATAATTTTCTAATAACTCCCCTTAATTTTTTGATATTTTGTTTTATTTAGTTTGAATGATTTTTCCAAAAATTAAAAAATGGTTTTCAAAAAATTCAAATTAGTCTTTGATTTCATAAATGAATAAATCACTCATGACCATAATCATCGAGTTTCTAGGATATCCTATATAGAACACTCGCGAGAATCACAAAGTTCAAGGACGTCGTATTCTTGATACGCAAGATATGCACACATGCGTAGGACTGCATACATGCGCATGCCAAGCTATGCATATGTATGCACAAGTATGTTGCCTCGTTTTTGCATTTGTACGCAGATTTGACGATGTTTTCTTATAAATAGGCTCCTTACTTCGATGAAAAGGGGGATGGACGACTTTCTCGTTCGCATACTCTCAAAAATTTTGTCAAAAACTCTTTCAAAACTATGCTGAAATTGATACTCAAAAATACAAACACAAAAGCATATTTTCTACAACTTTTGAGTAATTTGGTATTTTTAGGTTACATCAAGGGTTGTTTTGATCACCTCACACAAGATACTTAAACATGAGATTGCAATTGACAACAACATCATCTTCATCTTCATCTTCTTCTTTTTCTTCCTTTGTGTTTATCATCTTAACTTATCTTATTTTTGTGTTAGTTTCATCACCTTGTATAAATCATGAAATCCAGACTAATAATGGTTAGGCCCTTAATTAAATTGATTTAGGATTAATTTGAAACCATCATTAGGATTGTTTCATGTATTGGCATGGGTGAGGAGTGCCCGCGCATGGTCGGAAGTGGGAGCGAACGTCCCTTCGAGATCCTCCCCTAAGTTAGGTTCCCAAACGCCCTCATGAGGTTACCAAGTACAGGGTTTAGGAATACCTGTGTGTTAAAAGCGCAAGTGAGTGCAACTTTGTAATACCCCACGTTTTCACCTATTTTAAGGAAGTATTTTTTTTTATTTTATATGTATTGAAAAAAAATTATGTTCACTAAGAATATAAAAATAATAATAATAATAATAATACAAAATAAGTTTTAATTAAAAATAATTATTTGTGTTTATAAATAATACTTTATGTTTTATAAAATATTTTAAAAGGCTTCTAAAAACAGAATTTTCAAGAATTTCCTAATTTATTTTGAGGCAAGGGCCTAAAGGTAATTTCTACTTTTTAGGATACGTATGTGCTTTTCTAAATCCTACTTTGGGGCCTATAAATACCCTTTAAAACCCAAATATTCAGATTTTATCCATCATAATTGTCTTTAGGATATAGGATTCTAAATCTAGAGAGAGAAAAAGAAAAAAAAAGAAAGAGAGCAATTTCCGAAAAAAAATTCATTTTGCTTGGTTTTCACAAAAAAAAGTTCCGTTTTTTTCTTGGGATTCATGCTCGTCGGAGCCCACTCGCCGAACCACCACCTCGCCACCGCCGGTTACCTCCCCCTTATTCTCGGTATATTTCGAACTTAAAAAAATTTCTTCTCTTTCTTTTTGATTCGATCTTGCAAATTCATGTTCATATTTATATTTAATCATGATTTTATAAGTTTCAATCATGTTTTATCAAGTTATGATTTATTTTAAAGCATGATTTAATTTGTTGTTCATGAAATTTTAGATTAGGGTTTATAAAGTATGAATGTTTTGTTTTTTTATGAGTTTCTATGATTTAAACTTCAATATTATGATCATGAATTGTTGTTGTGTGAATTTATGATGATTTTATGAAATTTAGATTGATTTTTAAAGGCTTTAAATATAAAATAAATTGCTGTCCAAATTTTGGGATCATGAAATTTAATAGAATAAATATTATGAACATGTTTTGGCTTATGAAAAATTATTCTAAAGCATAGATTGGTTCATAATGATGTTAGTTGATTGTAAAAGAGTTTTGCCATGAATTTATGATGTTTTTATGAGTTTTTCAGGACTTTAAAGTTAATTAATAAATCTGAATTTTTTTATAAAAACAAGTTAAAATAAATTTTAAGTGTTCATATTGTGCTAGTAGGATCACATATTAATTCTATGATGTTACATATGATTTTTAGTATGTTTCATTAAGTTTAAAAGTGATTTTAAGCATGTTTAACATGCTGTCCAGATTTTATAAAGTGAATAATTAGGCTTTTAAAGTATGCAATTAGCATGAATTGATCATATAAATTAAGTAATACATTGTATGATTGATTTATGTTGTTTTTGAAGTTTTTCAAGGAGTTTTAGTAATTTTCAATTGCTGTCCACTTTTCTAAAGTGACATAAAATTTATGTTGAGGTTTTATAGAGCATAAATAAGTCCCGAAAACCAAGTGATCTTGCAATAGAAAAATTAAAGAGAAGTATGGAATTGAATAGAGACCATATAAGGAATGTTTTGGACAAGTTTCCAATATAGAAGTTAGTTTAGAGTTGTTGTAGAACCTAGTCAACAAGGTTTTAATTTAGTTTTGATTTTCTTTATGTAGGAGACATTGAAATAGTCAACTTTTAGAAGTTGTGGCGGAGCACCACTATTTCACAAGGTACGTAAGTACTAAAGACAAACTTAAGAATTAGAATTCATGCTTGGATGATCCTTTATGTTATGAAATATTGTTATGCTTGTTTGAATCATGAAGTTTATGTGCATGACAAGTTTAGTTAGAAGCATGATTTCATATTATGTTGGCATTCCATGTTAAATAACAATATAAATTTTATAAGATTGAATTGGAATGTTATGATCAGTTTAATTTAGCCAATAGTTTATTATTAAAGGAAGGAAGTTATTTTTAAGTTGGTTAGTTACTTAATTAACAAAAAAGGTAGTTGTGAATTTTTATTCACATGATTAAAAGGAGTTTATGAGAAAATATTTTATACATGTTGTCACTCACAGTTTAATGTGTGCTCAAAGAGAAAGTAAATATTTAGCCACTCACAGTTAATGTGTGGTAAAGGAAGTGCAGTTTAATTAAAGGACACACATGAGTTTAATTTTGAATCACCTTAAATTGAAAATAATTAATATGACTTGCTTGATGTGATGCATGTTTTTGGTGTGATGTTGTATGTGAGTCATAACATTGTTAAACCGGTTAATCACGTAAAGTGTAAGAGGATTTGCATCAAAACTCTTGAAACGTATATACCTTGAGTATGAACAATTGGGGGGAGTCGTATGGAACAATGATCTATGACTTCTAATTGGAGTACAAGACGTTGTACTCTTTTATATTTATAATGCGTTGGAATTCCGTCACTTTATGTGACACAGTAATACCTTCTTGGAGTTGCTCCCAAGTTGATGCCCAATAGGGAGATTTTTTTTTAAGGAAAGGAAACTTGTTTGATGCAGAATCCAAAAGTTTAAATATAATAATTAATTTATTGAGTCTATGCACAAGTGTGTATGTTTTAGTTTATGTTGTTTTGTTGCATAGTCTTTAGTAGTTATGTACTCAGCTTTGCTGACTGTTTGTTTTGTGTGCATGGCTTTGTCTTGGACTTGGCCCTACAATGTCCCACTTGTTGGTGAGTAGTTGTCTAGAATAAGAAAAGCTGCAGGTACGAGTGGGCATAGTTATTTCATGCTGGACTGGAGTGAGAGCGCTTGCTGTGTTTTGTAGCTTTATTTTTATTGCTTACGAATAACTAACTTTTGTTTGGATGTTGTTTTATTTTCAAAGATTTTAGTTTTGATTTTAAGGGCCATTAAAATGGTTACGAAGTGTAATAAAGTTTTAAGCTGATATATATTTTCGGATGTTGGATTGAATTTGGTTTCAGATTGTTTTGAAGTTTAGTTTTAAATTGATTTTTGGTTTTAAGACTTCCGCTGTAGTATTTTGATAAATGCCTTAGCCGTTATCATGGTGGCGGTAATACTTTGGTTTTTCCGTATTTAGAAGTTTTAATAAACATAATTTTTAATATTTATAATATGTTTTCCGGAAAAATATAAAGTAGGAAGTTAGGAAATTCCAGGGTGTTACAGGTGGGGGCTGTGTATAGCAGGCTTAGGTATATGTGTGCGGGAGCAGCCTATAGTGGACTTTTGAATGTTTAGCTGAGGTGTCGTCTATAATGGGCTTTTGTTGAGGATGTTGTGTATCGGATGCCGCCTATATCGGGTTTTTATTGTATGTCGGGCTTCGCTAGGGAAGGCTTTTGTGGCATTCAAAATATGATGGGACTCTCCTAGGGATTTGGAGGGTTCATTCCTAGATTGAAAGTTTAGATCAATGTGGACTGCGTGGGATGTGTATTTGCTTAGACTTGCTGAGTAATGCACAATGTCGATATATATTGGGGATGCGAACGTGATATAATTGTTTTATGATGTGTTTTCCCCTCATTTTCGGTTGGTTCTTGTGCTAAATAGTTAAGTTTGAGGCTTTGTTTTGATTAAATATCGTCTTTCGTTGTTAAGTTATGTTTTGGAACAGTTTTAGCGTCTTTAGTAGACTTTTAGAGCCTTTTACGGTTATTTTATGCTTCCTCGGTTATTACGCGTGGTTTTTGGTTTGTTTTATATGTTACAGGAGCGTGATAGGGAGTTTTGAAGTCATTAGGAGCTAAAAAGAGTCAAAATGTGCTTGCCTCAGGATGCGTGCCAAGTTACAAGAAGCTACGAACGAGATTCGAAGATATCGAGCAAAGAGATAATAAAAATCTTCAATGTTTAGTTGCATGCGTATCATGCGGGTGCAGCCTTATAAATCTCTTCTTATCTATGCGGCCGCAACATAGATCAGCAGCTCAAGAACTCCCAAAATACAAGACCTGCGGGCGCAGGGAACACTCTCAGTTTGAACGCTGCGGGTGCTGGGCGCGTTTGTGGCGTTCCGTTCGGCTTTCTTTCGCGGCTTTTGCTCGTGGGTTTATTATAATTAAAACCTAAATCCTATAAATACCCTATGTGTATGGGGCACGACCCTAACTAGTTTTTAGGATAATTTTTAGACTTAGAAATCCTAAAACACTTCTCTCTCTAGAATTTTAAAAGCAATTAGTTTGTTCTTGACGATTCGATTTCGATTTATGCAATTCAGTCACTCTTTTGGTAATTCCTTTCCTTTTGCTTTTCAATTCTCTTTAGTTCATGAATCTCTTTAATTTGTTAGTTTTTATTTTAGTTTAATTAATTTTGTTAATTTAGTTCTTAATTCAGTTTTGTTAGTATTTAATTTAGTTTAAATCTAGTTTTAATTAATCTATGTTCATGGCTTTGTTATTTAATTTTATTTTTGTTTTAGTTCCTTTAATCATGAGTGAGTAGTCTTTTTCTCTAGGGCTAGGGGATCTATAATCATGTTGTGTATTCATTTTATGTTCGTTAATTAATTCTTGATTATTAGTTGAATTCCTATTATTGATTACCATTGATTGCAATTAAATTGTGGCCAGATTTAGTTGTGAGTTAGGTAATTGTTGAAATCGAGGCCGAGAGGTAATATTACTACAATTAGACCACTGAATAATAGACAATTTATGGGAGCGAGAGCCAGTAAAGGAGTTTTGAGGGAGTCTAAGTTCGAGAGAATTAGTGAGCCCTAGTTCAATGAATGTCAATGAATTGATTAATGAGCGTTTTATGAGTTTGTTGATTGATCATAGTGAACCAACCGCCCTAAGTGTTTATCATAAGAGTTTAATTCATTTATTTCCCGTTATTTCCTTAGTTTTAGTAGTTTTATTAGAACTTTCCACAAAGGCCCCTTACACAATTTAGACTTTTTAGAACTAATAAAGTTTAATCGCTTCCCTGAGGATTCGATCCCTACTTCCCTAGCTATATTAGTTAGAGTTGTTCGGTATTTTTGAGAGGTGTGCGATAGCCCTGTTCGGAACGTGTATATGAGACTCACTGGGAGTTTGGAGAATTTGTTGAAGTGTTGATTTAGGTGTTCATTAGGGAAAATTGGTGTTTTGGATTAACCGCTGGGGATTTTTAGGACCAAGCACAAGTCTTGAGAAAGTTGGGAACATGTACAAGTTTCGCTCTGGGAGTATTTTGTGATGACATGGGCATTTTGGTAATTTTATGTGGCTTGTATTAGGAAATTTGCAATTGAAAAAGGAGGGAAAGAAAAAGAGCACAAACAAGCATAACTTCTGATTCAGAAATTGGAACAAGCACAAGTTTTGCAGTTTTCAGTGTAATGTGATGTAAGAACAAGCGTAAGTCCTTCTCAAGGAAAGTCGTGTATAGTGGCTACTCGTGTATAATGAGCATCATGTATAGCAAATAGGGGGCTACATGCAGCAGGCTTTGTGTGCTTGGCTACCTATAGCAAGCTTTTGTGTTTAGGGAGACGTATAGCAGGCTTTTTGTGCACACTGTGGCTTGGTTCACTGGATGTCTAGATGTGAGATAAGTATAAGTCTTGATTGTGTTGTATGTTGCTGTGATGATTGAAACAAGCAAAAGTTTCATTGTCGATTCATCGTATATGATCTGGAATTTGTGATCAAGGTGTGTTATGACCACTAAGACATTTTCTGTGTATGGACTAAAGCATTTAAAAAATTGCAATCTGGTCTGATTAGAAATACGGTTGGGTCTAGTATGAAACAAACCTAGACCGCAATTTTGCTTTCTGGTTCGGTCTGCACCTCAGATCGGACCGTGTACTCCCCTAATAGAGATCATAGAAAGTGGTTCCGTCGATTTCATCTTTGACGGAAAATGAAATCATGATGTAGTGGCCAAACTGAGAATAGGGTAGTTTATGAGTTATTGTTTGGAATGCAATTGTATGAGAAAATGAAAAAAGTGACTACGGTATATGGAAAAAAAATGGCAAAGAGTGTCCAAAAAAGGGTCCACTATGAAAAAAGAAGCCTATCCTATGAGATTTACCTTATTGGAACTACCTATCTATTAGACATTGTTTTACCACAATATAAATGTATCTAAGCGACTCATACCACAATATTATGCATGGTATATAGATATTGTATTACATGTGTGATGCACGTACGACTTACCAAAATAATTTATTTAAAAATAATAATTATTTACATTTTGATAATTTTTGTATTTTGAAAAAAACTAAAACTTACATAATAAATCAAAACTTTAATATAATTACTTTATTTTAAAAATATATATATATAATATAAATTATTACCATTTTTTATTTCAATTGTTTAATTGAAAAAATATTATAATATAACAATATTTTGAAAAATTAAATAGATAAATCTTACGAGTATAAGATATCTGAAAATTATTAATCCATTTTTGACCTTGTAATTTGTTATAGAATTGTAATCATTAAGCAAATTGCTTGTACACCAAAATTTTAGATTCCTCTTTTGTGACAATCATATGAAATCGTAGGATTATTATATAAAATTTTCTTTTAAACTTTATGCTCTTAATACAAGTTGCTCTTTATTCTAACTTGATACATTGCATTATAGGATAGGTGACAACTTATAGGGTACTAAATTATTGCTCACACGATGCATGAGTTTGATAGAATACAATATAAATGATAAATATTTTTGAAATATTCTAAAAATGTTCATTTTAAATAAAATTGTGTATAATAATAATAATAATTATACGGAGTATATAAGATAATTTGCTCCATAAAAGGTGATTAAATGCAAAGGGAAATAAAATATTGCTTTTATTTAGGAAGAATTTACATGAATAATCTCACAGTAATTTATCTTTTCAATCCTATTTTCCCCTATTGCACTTAATGACTAGTAATCTGTACACTAGGCTACTTGATTATGTTTATTTTTCTTATAATTATTTAAATACTAATAACCCCTAGTTAGCACAAAAAATAATTAAATTTATAACTATATTATTGTGGACATCTAAGTATGTCCCCCTAGGCTCTTGATAAATATATACCACGTCGCTAAATAGTCTGGTCTTGGAAAACGCGCCAAAAGGTCCAACCTGATATCATCCCGAAATTTCTATAACCCCAAAAATTCCAAAAAAATCCCAAAACTATTTTAATTTTATTTTTATTATTTTTCCATAATTTTCCATATTTTTCCGCACTTTTTCTAATAAAATGCTATGACTTTCTGAAGTTTCCAGTGCTTGGAAATGCATTTTCTGCAAAAGCAATCTAAACTTGATCGTGGAAAAGGGGACACCTTGGAGCCAAATCAAGGATGCCTAAAGAATTTCCCTTCCTTCTAAAAACCCATCAACAGGATGGAAGAAATTTCCTCCTCCTTTTCTCCTTTCATGAGGTAAGGCAAATTTTAAGAAGTAAAAATTAAATAACATCACATAAGGTATTGTACGAACTCCTTGGATCACCCTATAGGTGAATATTAGCACTACGCATGCACCGCGTGTACCCGCACAACACTGAATTTTTCCCTATAAATACCCTTTCATTTCCTGTAATTGAGCAACTTTGGAGGTTTTGGCAAAAGAGAGAACGTTGATTTTGTGAGCTAAGTAGAGAGATGCATTTTACATCATTCTTCCATAAAATTTTTCTTCATTTTCTTTTAAATTTCATCATTTCCATCTTCATAATCTCTAAAAACACAAAAAGATTTTATTTTATTTATTTTATTTCCATCATTTTTAGATTATTAGTTTCATTATTATTATTATTATTATTATTATTATTATTATTATTATTATTATTATTATTATTATTATTATTATTATTATTATTATTATTATTATTATTATCATGTTCATCACATCATCTTCACATATTCATACTATTTCCGGGTCATATTTCCGGTTTATAGTTCTAGGATATTCTTGCTACCTATATTTTTAGGGTTTTTACTCTAGACTTCTCTAGGACATTTTACACTTAATTTTTTCCCATATTATTTATACATTTCATACTAGTTGTTGGTCTTGGGAGATGCCCTAGGTATATGGTTCAATACACGTGTAAAACCAATTGTCAGCAAAAAATAAAATTTGATTTCAATTTACCTCTATTAATCCTTAATATGTGACATAATTATTTATTTACTGCAATATGAGGCATATAATGCATCATATCTCAACGGAAAACGCATTGATATTTATCATTGAAGTCATGGGTTTGATTCATGTACATGTTTCAACTTTTATTTTTATTGTATGATGATATGGAGTGGTAGCTATCCAAAGGTGATCAGAGGGTGCCACATGATGGGTAGACATGTTTCACAGAAACCCCTTTTAATATATTGTATTTTCCTCATGACTAAAACACAAAATAAAACGCTCTCATGACTACCTCTGTGTATCTTCCTAGTGAAAACAAAATGGTCGTCAATGAAACTACAGTGGAAGAGCAAGAAAACTCACTCGAAGTAATAAAAAGGCTAGGCGGAAGATCACAAACTATATTTTTGGAGAACCACAAGATGAAATTGTGATGGAGATTGAGCAAAACCCACCGGAACAGGTACAACCCTTGGCACCCCCGCCACCGATTATAAGTGATGTCTCAGCAATATCTTTCAAGGATATGAGTCATGGTTACAAGGAACTGGATAACATGAAGAACAATTTTTTATGGGGAGATGATGATGATATCTCAGACGACGATACCGCCCCAGATGAAATTCTAAATGATGAACTATGTCCAGCCATGCTACTATCCAAAGAAGAGAAGAAAAGAATGAGGGCTCCTTGGAAATATTCACTTATCTTGAAAATGTTTGATGGAAAGATAGGATATATGATGCTAATGAGAAGGCTCCAAAGAAAGTGGCAGCTGAAAGGAGATATCACTCTCACTGACATAGGGTGCTTCTTCTATGTGGCAAGATTCACAAGTGTTGATGATTACAACTATGTCCTAATAAACGGTCCATGGATGATAGATGATAATTATCTTACTATTAGAAAATGGATTCCTAACTTTGTTCTAGAGGAGGCCCTAATGCGATTCCTTACTATTTGGGTGCGCATCCCAAACCTAGCTGTAGAATACTTTGACACTGAATTCTTGAAGAAAACTAGAGCCAAAATAGGATATGTGCTAAGAGTAGACCAAACCACAGCAAATGCAGAGAGAGGTCAATTCACGAGATTGAGCGTAGAAATCAACTTAATGAAACCTCTCTTATCCAAGTTCTAGCTTAAGGGTAGGATATGGAGGATTCCGTATGAAGGCTTCCGTATGATTTGCTACAAATGTGGTCGTACGGGACATAAGGAGCAAGATTGCACTAAGTTTCAAGAATAAGAGAAGGATAAGGCTGCTCAACAACCTATTCACCTAGTAGCACACGAAAGGGAGGAACAATTACCTCCGCAAATTGAAACGGAGGCGTATAGCAGCTAGATGGTGGTTAGGAAACCGGTTCGGAAGCGCCCACCAAAACAGATTTAGAAGGAACAGTGGGCGGGAAAAAATGTTCCAAATTCAAATTCGAATTTTATTCTTAGGGGAAAAAAAATGCTATGAATAAGGAAACCGCCAAAGAGGTATCACGATTCAATCTTTTAGGTAATATTGAAGATCAAGGAGAAGAGAATATTCCAGTTTTAAAAGATTTAGCGAACCTACAAAATATTGTGTTACAGGAAAATCAGGGGGGTACGAATATGTTTGCTAGAGATTTTGATACAATCAATCTAGGCGATATTTCGCAAGAGCATGCAAAGTATACATACTTACCTAATTTTCTAGAGAAGGGGACTGAAGGTACAAGTAAAATATGGAAACCTAAAGTCAAACAGAGTCACCAAAAAGCCCTAAAAGAAGTAAATCATGAGAAAATCATTACTAGTAAGGTAATTCCTATTTTGGAAAAAGATGCGATAATTAAGCTAGGAAAAGAGAATATTGAGCACAACCAAGCTAACTTCATTGGGCCAAGAGAAGCTACAGTTGACCTTGACACGCAGCGCCATCACCATTCGCACACTAAAGAATTGCTAGTGACTGAGCTAAGGCATGTCTCTCCAACAGTGTGCACCAGTGTACCTTCACATACCTCCAGAAAAGATCCTTTGTACAGGGAGTCCTGTGGACCGCCCATGTATGTACACAACCGACCCCCTGACCCAATTAATGCGAGCCATGGTATGTACATAACCAACACCTACAACATCTTACGATTGAAATTACCAGGAATGGAGAGGAGCCATGGTATTTTTTCGTTATTTATGCGAGCCCAGACCCAACTAAAAGACGAGACATGTGGGAGTCATTGAAAAGCTTTGTTGATACAAATAACAAACCTTTTACTAGCAGGAGATTTCAATGATACTCGGTATGCATGGGAACGGAATGGATACTGTACTGAGACAAGTAGAAGATCGCGAATTTTTAATCAAAGGGTTCATGATATGGATCTCTTGGAGGTGGAGTTTGTGGGTGCGTCGCGTACTTGGGCTAAAGGGAGCTCAGAGGAGACACAGAAGAGTGCAAGGTTGGACATAGCGCTTTGTAATATTGAATGGGGCTTACATTTTGTGAACGCTGTGGTTAAGCATTTACCGGCTGTTCAGTCGGATCATTGCCTGCTACTCATCTCTCCTAACGGCTTTGCTCCGCTTTAGGCCATAAATAAACCTTTTCAGTTCCAAGCCGCTTGGTTGACGCATGAGCAATTTACTGAATTCGTGGGAGAAAATTGGAGGAATAATACTTCGACAGTCACAATGCTGCGTGCGCTAGCTGGAAGATTGATGGAGTGGAATAAATCAGTTTTTCACAATATATTTTGTAAAAAGAGGAATCTCATGGCTCGAATTGCAGACATTTAGAAATCACTCTCCATGGGAAATAAAAGAGGGTTAATTAAGCTAGAAGCAAAGTTGAGAAGAGAACTAGATGAGACGCTTGAGCAAGAAATCTTGTGGTATCAAAAGGATTGGGTGGACTGGATAAAGGATGGAGACCATAATACTACTTTTTTTCATTTGACAACAATTGTTAGAACATGGAGAAACAAAATTAAAGCAATAAGGGGTGATGATGGAGAGTGGATTCATGAGAGGATGGCAGTCCAACAAGCAGTAATGTATTATTTTAATAAGCTCTTTAGCGAAGGAGAGAGTACTTATCAACATGATCTCCCAACAGATATTTTTCCTGAATTCCCGAACTTGAAATGGGCTATTCTCACCAGGCCTTACAAAAAGAGTGACATCGAGCATGTTTTGAAGAGTATGGGTTCACTGAAGGCCTCGGACCCCGATGGTTTTCAAGCTCTTTTCTTACATAAATAATGGGATATAGTTGGGGAAAATGTATGTAGCACGGTGTTAGCAGCCTTGGAAGGGAAGGGGTTACCGAAAGCTCTTAATCATACCTTCATTTGCCTAATTCTGAAGGTAGATGAACCAAAGATGCCTAGTCAGTTTTGGCCTATTAGTCTTTGTAATGTAGTATGATGAGGCTATCGCACACCTATCAAAAATACCCGGATAATTCTAACTAATGCAGCTAGGGAAGTAGGGTCGAATCCTCAGGGAAGCAATTGAACTCTATTAGTTTTAAAAAGCTTAAACCGTGTAAAGGGCCTTGGATGAGAAATGTTGATTAACTAATTGACTACTAATTAACTACTAATTAACTCGGGAAATGACGATGATTAAAACCAATAATTTAAACCTAGGGTCATTCGGGTCACCAAGAAAACTAATGGATTCACTAACAAAGAACATTCAATCTCACAATTATCTTCAAATTAGGGCTCACTAATTCTCTTGAACTTAGACTCCCTCGAAACTCATCTAGCGGCTCTTGCTCATGCCTAGACTAATTCCGCCTATTATTCAGTGGTCTTATTGTGGTATTTTTACCTCTCGGCATCAAATTCGACAATTTCCAAAATTGCAACTAAATCTGTGCACAATTCAATTGTAAACAAACAAGCCAATAATTGGAATTTGACTGCTAATTGCAGAATCGAAACAATCTAAGTTAATTAGTCCATTGATTATTCAAGGTTTCCCTAACCCTAGAAAATTAACTACTCACTCGTGAACATGAAAATCAAAGCAATCATAATCATAGAATTCATAATTAAATTCATGAAATAATTAACAATTAAACTAATTAATATTAACAAATAAACTAAAATAATTAAACTAATGAAACTAAAGAGCATAAATTAAACTAAGCAAAAAGAATGAAAGTAAAATTAAATACCAAATTGAAGAACTTTGAATTGAATTGAAATAATGTTGAGAACAAACCCTAATTCCTAATCTAATTTTTGAGAGAGAAAAAGTGCTTGATTAAACCCTAAGAGAGTAATTCTAAATTATGAAAAGCAAAAGTGTTTTAGCCTAGGAAGTCGTGCCCTTAATACCCCACAAATTGGGTTTACAAAGTCAAAGCACGAAAAAAAATAAAAGAATTTTTTTTACGGAAAACCGCTGATGCGGACGCATAGCAATTTTGTGCGCCCGCATCAGCACTCCAGAAGCCCAGTGAAGACAGCTCAGGGATTAAATACGGACGCATAAGGAGTTTGTACGGGCGCATAGACACGTCAGAGCTTCTTTGCTTTCTTTTCTTCTTATTTCATCATAGCTTCTTCATGGCTTGTTTCCATAACCTCTTTGGCATGCATTCCCATGCATATGTCATTCCCGTTCCGTCCAAGCTCCCCAACTTCCTTCCAAACTCAGTTTCCGAGCTCTTGAAAATACGAAACATACCAAAATCGAGCATAACAACCGCACATGAAAAAATCAAACCAAAAAGCTCTAAAATTGTCGGAAATCAATCAAACTTGGCGAAACACTTCAAATTAGCCAAAGAACACCAAATGAGCTAAAATCAAGCCAAAACACAACTCTTAGGCATAAAATTGACCCGAAACAAGGGGGAAAAACACCATAAAACCACACATATCAAATCCCCCCAAGCCGAGCCTTTGCTCGTCTTGAGCAAAAACAACGAAATGACTTTCACCCCATAAAACCATATGCATCACAACTCAAGAGTCCATTCGAGTTTACCAAGATAAAAGCAAGTTAAATGCTGCACATTCCTAAACACAAGTCAAACAAAGCCAACCAAGCAAGTTTAATGGATCAATGACTAGAATAGCTCACGGGTTGTCACTCCACTCAATTGAGCATCTAACGATGTAGCTCACCCTCACCACCCAACCATGAGAAGATGGAATGGAAAGCAATAAAGTGTTTAAATGCAAGTTTTAAAGAACCCAAATCCACATCTCACACCTCATGCAAGTGTTTAAAGGTATACACTCAATCTTAAAGTCGACTCGAAATGCAATTAGTACTCAACGACCTTGCCAAAGGACTCTTCCACAATCAACCAAAACATACACATGAAGATCAAAGAGGACTTTATAAGCTTGTATTGTAGGGCTAGGATGAAGGGTAGGATAAATATGGGATAATGTGGCGGAAATTGTGGGGTATACGCATATAAAACATCGGAGACTCACCAACACAACATACAATAATATCAATGTCTCCCGCTATCCAATTCCAACCAAATGAAATCAAAACTTTTAAATTTTCATTCACTTCACACCTTTATTTTTTATTCAAGCACAAATATAAACCAAATTCAAGCTTTTCATTCATTCATTTCAATTTCAACTTATTTTTCAATTTTTTTCTTTTTTTTTTTTTATAATTTTTATTTCACTTTAGTTTCACGACTCTTAATGGTTAGCTATTAAGGCCGAACCATCACACGTACATAACCGGACTTTAAATCACATTTACAAATCAACACATAGTGTTTTAAAACACAATTCCAATCATTGGTACGCAGAGCCTTAATGTGAAACTTATGAAACCTCATGTACATCAAAAATTCACAATTTCACCAAATCCTCCAAATACACCATCACAATTATCAACAACCACAATAAACCACCATATGACTCCCCCAAGCCAAGCTTGGACAACATGTCATCAAACACCAAGGCCAAATAGGGTTGTAATGCGGTAAATTTTGTGAGGGTTATATGCTTAAGAAACACGGGATCAAGGGGAAAAACGTATTTATCATGAAAATCCTAGTGATGTATCTGAAAGCTCTAAAAACAAATGAATGCCTCTTATCATGCGCAACATGCAACAAAAACTCAATCAAATGTTACTCATGTCCAATGGCAAACCCAAGATCATAAATGCACCAGGAACTAAGCACACACGAAAAGAATACAATTTGATGTAGCCTATAAGATCAAAAGTGGCTCAAATCCTCCCTTTAACAAATTTCAAGTCCAAGACCCAAGCAAGGTTAGACAGAGTTGACGAACACAAGGAATGCTAGCAAATTAAGACAAAGTCATGCCCGGCAAATCACATAAGTAAACTCATTCGAATACAGGCATCATGAAGTTTTCAAAAATTTAAGCACATGGGTACATGAAGAGTCAAATCTCATAAACAACACAAGCCGGGACAAGTGGCTAACCATTCACAATATGAACTCTCTTTCTAAGACTAAACTACACTAAACTAGGACAGCAGTACAATTTTTTTGGTCAAATGTAAACTCCCGCCCCTATTGGACGGTACAAACCATGCAACAGTCCTACGAAAGTAGTAAAAACTTACACTATAGAGAAATAAATCCTAAGGCTAAACAACTATCCCAAAACACACAAGGAAAAGCAAAAGAAAAGCGGAGTTTAGGAAAATCTAACCTAACGCAAACTCAACAAATAACCGGAAATCCAATATCGAGCACACCCACATATTCCCGCTCCAAAGGTCAATCCTGCAAAAGGAAAAACAAAACCAACTCCAAAAGGAAAAAGTTAAGAAAACTAACCTAAACTAAACTAATTTTTTTGATTTTTTTTGTATTTCTTTTTTTTTTTGTTTACTAATTACAAACTATACATGAGTAACTAATCACCCCCCAAGTCGAACATTGTCCCAACCCGGGACACATAATCAGGAAGAACAGGGCGGGAGGAGGCTTTAAACCCTCCTACTGATGGTCGGGCCCACCATAAGGTGGACACTGGTAATAGTAGTGATAGAGTGGGTAGGAGGTGGGGTCCACATTTGGGTCATAATCGAGCGGCCAGTTAGGGTGGTTAGGAAATGGTCGCACGTTGCCCGAGTTCACATGGTGCATGTGCTCTCTCCACTGGATCCACAGCAGGTGGTCCATATCAGTCCGGAGGCCACGGATACTATCATCTATCCTGTCAAACCGATGTCCGTAGTGGTCGAACTGCTGTTCAATATGATCGAACCGCTGAGTGTTATAAGCATGCATCTCATCCAGGAGGTTCATCAGTGGAGTCATGTCGAATGCACCCTGAGGTGGAGGTGGTGGCGGAGCCTAATATTGAGGAATGTCCTCCTGAGGAACACCCCCTACCTGTTGTACTACTTGATCCATTCTAAGGGCCCTCTTCTCTGCATCCGTCCTCTCTGCCAGTAGAATAGGGTCGGGTAGGACCCTCCATGGGTTCATGCCATCAGGGTGATCGAGGTAGCACCAAGTCAATTCCCGAACATTCCACTCTAGGCGTTTCTGACGACCCCTACTGTAGGTCCTGCAGAAGCCGACAGTTCGGAGTGAAGGGGTATCCATCAGCGGGTTTGCTTCCACAGGCTGCAAACCCTCAAAGTTCTCCTGGTGGCCCAACTGGTAAGACAACCAAGTAATCATGCCCCCACAGTAGATGGCCCCGGTGTTGGTAGCACCCTCAGCAATTTCAGCAAACCGGCAGGCAAGGAGGAACCCGTAGTTATAGTCTCGGTCCCGGAGGTGGGAACCCTCAGTGGCTAACCATAATAATCGGAGCTCGTCTGGGTATACCTGCCCTAGCTACCCTCGGGAGAATAGACAGTAAACAACAAAGCGGAGGAAATAGCGAAGAGCTACATGCTGGACTTCCGAGGCTTTGCTTGTAGATGAGGCATAGGGGGTAGTGACGCCGGTGATACGAAGCCACCATGAAGATTCCTCATAATCTGCCTAACTG
The DNA here is from genome assembly GCA_016808085.1 of Suaeda aralocaspica. Classification (NCBI taxonomy): domain Eukaryota; kingdom Viridiplantae; phylum Streptophyta; class Magnoliopsida; order Caryophyllales; family Amaranthaceae; genus Suaeda; species Suaeda aralocaspica. The sequence goes on along the minus strand of PYUH01004005.1, from coordinate 150,551 downwards.
AACTCAAGAGGCACGGAGACCTTGTTATCGGGATCCCAAAAGAAATATTCATTGAATTTTTGTAAAGGGATCTCATAGTGGTGTTGAAAATAGTGAAGCTAACCACCCCAGTTCGTACTCTCGGGTTGCTAAGATTCTGTGTTATCACCCGGAAATAGAAAGTCGAAAGGAACTCCAATGTGAGCTCCCAGTAAGTGGGTGGTGCCATTGGTGTTCCATCTGGTCCTGGCATAGTGATCCCGAGCCATGCCCCCTAGCCAATATTTTCTGCCATCTGGACCACTTGGTCAGTGATCCCCAAATTATCACAAGTGCTACGGTCAAAGAATCTCGTTGAGGGGATGGGCCGCTTTTGGAGCCTCTCAAAGCGGGCCAGTTGTTGTCGGCGGTTTGGTGGGGCAGGGTCTCTAGAACTGGATCCGGCGGGCTGCTTCCCTTTTAAAGCCGAGGTGGTGGCCTCGTTCTGTTGTGACTTTCGTGAAGTTCTGTGAGAGCTCATGGTTCCTGAAAGTTGAAAAGGAAAGCATTAGAACCATGAATGAAGAACATAGCCTAACAACACAACATTGCAAGATTCAAGTAGCAATTATTTCCTCAAATAGACAAGTCAAGCGGAAATTTCGGCATGACCCATCTATTTTATCAATATAACCAAAAAGCACAAATCTGCAAAACAATCACCATGACCAATGGATTTCAACATAATTCCATGATATCCAACAACTCCCACCAAAGCTACCATCATCACAAAGCCAATTACCTCAACAATCACAATTACTTCAAACTCCAAAAGCTATTACAAAGCAGCACATTTCACTCAACTCAATCAAACACTCATGCATAATAGTGGACTCTAGTAGCAAATAGCAAGAGCATTATAAACATAAACCAAGCTACGAACTTCATGAAATTAGAGAGCAAGACCAAATACTTAGCATCTATTTGAGCAATCACAACAAGCATTGATTCTACACAACACTAACAACACAAGTTAAGTCTAAAAGTTAGCATGAAGTGCCTACAATACCATCATCACCATCAACCATATCATTGTTCCACAAACCAACACAAAGCATGAATTTCTTAAGCTATAAACTTGAAATTAATAATTAATAACAACTAAACAAGCAATTATTAACATCACACAAGCATAACACTTAAAAATCACATACTAAAATTCGTAACTATAAAACCCTAGAATTTGAACATCATGAAAAATCTATAAAACTTGCCAAAACTTGCTCAAAATGGGTTTCATACCTTAATAGAATAAGATGAAGTGAAAATAGAGTAGAAAAGACACTCAAAGAGCCCAAAAATAGCCAAAAAAACGTCCCCAAAATTGCCAAAAAACCCACGAACGAACTTTTTTTCAAAAATTGATTGAGGGGTTTTGTTGAGGGAGGTGAGAGGATGAGTGTGTTAAAATTTGGGGGAAGATTGAGTGAGATATGAGAGAATGAAGTGTTTGAGTATGGGGTTTTAATGGAGGTTGAGGATTGAAGAAGAAGAAGGTATGAGGTGAGAGAAAAGATAAGAAAAAGAGTAAAAGAAAATAAAGAGAAAAAAAAACGAAGGGGGGGGGGGGGGGTTGGGGCCGAGATGCGTCTGCATGTAATTGCGGAGAAAAACTTTCAACAGCTTCTGGGGGTCATATGCGGGTGCATAAAACCCCCATGCGTCCGCATCAAGCTTATTCAAAAAATTCTCTGGGGTTCTGGGCGTCATATGCGGGCGCATAAAACCCCCATGCGCCCGCATCACTCTGTGAACTCGATACTCCTTTTTTTTTCAGTTCTTCTTTTTTCTCTTTGACACTTAATAAATTTTTACCTTCTCTATTTCACTCACCTTGACCTTGACTTAGACTTTAGACCTCGGAATTCGACCGAAAACCCTTAGTTACTCAACTATACCTAAAGACACACATAAACACACGAACACAAACTAACTAAAATTACGAAAATAAACTAAAACACACCAAAACACACAAAAAGAGTTAAAAAGGGATAGAAAGCTCGGGTTGCCTCCCGAGAAGCGCTTGTTTAGGGTCATTTCGTGGTTCCGGAGTGGTTAATGTGAGTCAGGATTGTAGAATTGCACCTCTTCAACTAATCCAACCGCATCACCTTCATAATAGAGCTTCAATCGTTGTCCATTGACCTTGAAATTTTCACCTTTGTCATTTGAACCTCAACGAACCCGAATTTGCTCACCATAGTAACCGTAAAGGGACCGCTCTACCTGGATTTCAGCTTTCAAGGGAATAACCTGAGACGAGAGTTGAATATAAGTACTTTGTCACCAACTTGGAACTCTCTTCTCATGATTCTCTTGTCGTGCCACCTCTTAGTCTTCTCTTTGTAGATTTTGGCACTATCATATGCTGCTAAACAATATTCATCGAGCTTATTTAATTGAATAAGTCGCTTTTCTCCCGCAAGCTTAGCATCCATGTTCAACTCCTTTACTGCCCAATATGCCTTGTACTCTAGCTCAACCGGAAGATGAAACGCTTTACCATAACTAACCGGAACGGTGAAGTGCTAATTGGAGTTTTGAAAGCCGTCCTGTACGCCCACAGAGCATCATAAAGCTTGTTAGTCCAATCCTTTCTTGATTTTGCAAATGTCTTCTCTAGGATAGACTTGATCTCTCTATTGGAAACCTCAACTTGGCCGCTTGTCTGTGGGTGATATGCCAATCCTGTTCTATGTTAAACACCGTACTTCTCCAACAGCTTATCTAACCTTTTTTCAAGGAAATGCTTTCCCCCGTCACTGCAGCTCTAGGGACTCCGAACCTAGGAAAGATGACCTGCTTAAAAAGTCTCAAAACCGTATTAGAATCACAATGGGGAGTAGCAAGAGCTTCCACCCATTTAGAAACATAATCTACAGCCACTAATATGTAACAGTTTCCATTAGAAGATGGGAAAGGTCCCATATAATCAATACCCCAAACATCAAAAATCTCAACTTCCAATATACCTATTTGAGGCATTTCGTGCCTTTGTGAGATATTACCTGTTCGTTAGCACGAATCACAAGACAAAATGAAAGCTCTGGCATCTTGTAGAATAGTGGGCCAATAAAAACCCGATTCGAGGACCTTGAACATCGTCTTAGAAGGTCCAGCATGACCTCCATATGGTGATGAATGGCAATGGTGAAGTACACCAAAGATTAACCATTCCGGAACACACTTCCTGTATAAACCATCTGCACACTCACGAAACAAGTTAGGATCATCCCAAAAGTATCGCTTAACATCATGCAAAAACTTCTTTTTCTACCGGTAAGTCAAATTAGAGGGCATAACACCTCCAACAACATAATTAGCAAAGTCAGCAAACTGTAGGGGCCCCGGATTTTAGGGTCCCAAATTTTTTGGTCACCTTTCCCAAACCGTCCATAGGTCAAGTTAGACCTAAAAAATTGTCTTAAGGAAAGGTGAAATGGACTTTTTTAGAAGTATTTTGCAAAAAAACAGGAGCGCAGGAATTTCAGTCGTGCTAGCGTGGTAGCGTGACAGAGTTTGTCACGCTGACTGTGCATCGCTACAAAGTTTGTCACGCTGCAGGTATAGCGTGGCAAGCTTTGTGACGCTGCGACGTTAGCGTGACAAAGACTGTCGCGCTACGCTATTTTGGTGTTTTTTTGTTTTTTAATTATCTTTTTTCAAGTGAGANATCTTTTTTCGAGTGAGATAATAATATACGAATACGGACGATGCTAGTAAGGAGTCGCCAATGAGTTTTAGGAATCAAACTCATAAACCGTGTATTTAGTTTGATTATGAATGGGACACGAATACGGGACAATAATCTAAATTGCACGAATAACCCTTTAGATCCCATGGGGATGACTCCAAGTTATGATCTTACGAACCAAAGGTTGGATTCGTGGGTGAAGGTACTAATATGGCGGAGTGCGTCATATTAGCCCGTAGGCGGCCATTACTAGTTTTCTCTCAATTATACACAAATTATATAAAGAACCACAAAATAATAATTTACAACCTAACACAAAATTACTATTATTAAGGTGAAATCACATAAAACCTAATAATTTAGTCAAATCGTCGTTAAGATTAATTCAAGGTTCCTAGCATGATACAATTTGTCCAAAAATTATCTTAGTTTAATGTGATAAATTAATTCAAATTAAGCCCTTTAACAAAAACAAAATGATAAAAGCGGTAAATGATTCGGAAAACCAACAACAACAAATCCACAAGTTTGATTTTTAGGCCTCTCAGGAAACGTACCACTTCCCGTATGAAGATTGGAGTCGTCGAGTGTTAATTTGGGCAAAGTCGAATTATTGTTTCAATATTATCAAAATTTGTAGCAACTTTTTTTAAAATAAATAGCAAATAAATAATTAATAATTATTAAAAAAAATAAGGTTGTTTAAAAGCAATAATCGGATTAATTAAGTATGAGGGAGAGAATAAGTAAAAAAAGTTGTTGAGAAATGAAGGAATTGAAGGTTTTTATAACAGCGTGGGAACCCTAATCGCGCTAGGCTGCTAGCGCGGTACGCCGAATTGCGCTGGCCCAGTAGCGCAGGAAACCCTACAACGCTACTAGACTTAGTCACGCTGACAGCTCAGCGTGACTAAATTAACCGCACTACGTTTTTTCGAAAGATCTTTTTTTTTTATTTATTTTTATTTATTATTATTATTATCATTTTATTTTATTCATTTATTTAAAATAATAAAAGAGGCATTGGGATAAAAGGTCCGTTAAATAAGAATGGAAATTTTATAATATCCGAGATTTATTTTTATGCCCAAGTATACTCGATTATCCAATCTTCTAGAGAAATGAGTTTTTTAATCATCATAGAGTCCTGCCGCGGGACAGGGGAACTAAATTAGGTGTCTACAGTTAGCCCCCACTTTGATTGAGTTTGAGTAAGACGACAATCAAAGTATGCTCGAATCGTTTTTCGAGACTTTCATATCCAGAGCCATGAGCTCCTCATTAACCAATGGGCGTAGCCAATTTTAGAAAGCAATGGCTCTCGAAACTGAGATCGAAAATAGATTTTAATAAATTCGCTTATTTATCAAAACACTTAGCAAATAAATTAGTATTTTGAATAAGTTTTCTTTTGACTGGAAATAAAGTAATAAATTCGCTCATTTATTACTACTTCGAGCAAACTCGCTTAAAAAATGCGATAAATTCACTTATTTATTACTATTTTGAGTGAATTCGTTTTTTATCAAAATTATTGAAAAAATCGTTTATTTATTACAATTTCGAGTAAATTCACTTATTTACTAAAATTATTGAAAAATTTAATTCGTTTATTTAGAACTGTTTTGAGTAAATTCGCTTATTTACTAAAATTATTTAAAAATGTAATAAATTCGTTTATTTATTACTATTTTGAGTAGATTCGCTTATTTACTGAAATTATTGGGAAAAATGTAATAAATTCGCTTATTTACTGAAATTATTGAAAAAAATGTAATAAATTTGCTTATTTATTACTATTTTGAGTAAATTCGCTTATTTACTTAAATTATTGAAAAAAATGTAATAAATTCGTTTATTTATTACTATTTGGAGTAAATTCGCTTATTTACTGATATTATTGAAAAAAATGTAATAAATTCGCTTATTTATTACTATATTGAGTAAATTCGCTTATTTATTGAAATTATTGAAAAAATGTAATAAATTCGTTTGTTTATTACTATTTTGAGTAAATTCGCCTATTTACTGAAATTATTGAAAAAATGTAATAAATTCGTTTATTTATTACTATTTTGAGTAAATTCGCTTATTTACTGAAATTATTGAAAAATAATAAATTCGTTTATTTATTACTATTTTGAGTAAATTTGCTTATTTACTGAAATTTTTGAAAAAAAAAGTAATAAACTCGTCTATTTATTACTAATCAGCGTAAATTTGCTTATTTACCGGAAATATTGACAAAAGTTTACAAGGTTGTCATGAGATAACAAGCCTTATCCTAACGTAATCTACTTTTGGAACATTTGGAACAAAAGATGATAAAATGGATTATCATCAAAATCAAACTCAAAGCCAAAACAATACAGCAAAACGCAACAAGGCACGCTAGCTTCGTAGCATTCTTTCTTCAGTCGCGCTGAGGAAGTAGCGCACCAAGAGCAACGACGCTCATACCGTCAGCGCATTTTCTTCAGTCACGCTCCCAGGTTAGCGTGTTACCATTTGCTGTGCTGTGGTGTGGTTGTTGCTTGATTTGCAAATGTTGATGTTGAAATTATGCTGTGCAGGTAGCGAGGTTGGTTTATTAGCGCTTGGGGCGTAGCGCGGTTGGAGTGGTCACACTGCAATGGTAGCGTGTTCAGCAGAGCGACGCTGAAGCTGCAGCGCTAGAACTTCAAATGCGCTGTGATTTTTTTTTTTCAAGCCTACTTTTGAGAATTATGGGATAAATTTGTGCTTACATTAGAGGATTGGTTGCTATAATTTATTCAATTTGTAGCCAAAAGAATGTTAAGCTTGTGACAATTTATATTTGCTCTTATTTTTATCAAACATGTGTGTTTTTGGCAAATGATTGTCCTAATGATGTTAAAATGAAGTATAATACTCCATGAATCACTTGAGAATTGTTCTTAGACTTTCATTACTCATGTCATGACCCACGTATTTTGACATTTTAAAGAGTAGTAGGCTCTTAACTAGAGAGTGTAGTTTATTAGTCTTAATCAAAACTAGAAAAATACTTCTTGAATAGTTTTAATTATAAGGGCAATGAGCTCTCAATTAACGATCAAAAGTGAAAAAAATGCTCTTGATTATTTTATTTATAAGAGTAATGTGCTCTAGAAAAAAAATGCTCTTGATTTAATTATTTTATTTATAATTAATCAAAAGTGAGAAAAATGTTCTTAATTTAATAAAGAAGAGTAATGGGCTCTTAATTAATAATCAAAAGAGAAAATGCTCTTGATTAATTTATTTTATGTATAAGAGTAACGTGCTCTTTAATTAATAAAGAGGAGCAATGGGATTTTAATTAATAATCAAAAGTGAAAAAAATGCTCTTGAGTAATTTTTTTATAAGAGTAACGTGCTCTTAATTTAATTAATAATCAAAAATGGAAATGCTATTAATATTTATGAAGCGACGTGCTCCAAGAATAAGAAATCAATTATCCCATTATTTAGTATAATAAAAGTAAAAATGCTCTTAATTTTACCTCAAATGATATAGCGCAAGAAAATTAGTAGCGCTGCTGCTGTAGCGTGACAAACTTTGTTGCGCTGCGCTATGGAGCGCTGCATAATTTTTTGCGCTTGTTAAGTAGCACTGAAAACGTTGTGACGCTCCTTATTTAGCGTTACAAAGTATGTGATGCTACGCTTTTTTAATTTTCTGGCCTTTTATTTTTGACATATAAGTAATGAGCTATATTTTGAGACCGAGGGTCCGAGTAGGGGAAAATGGAAACATTTTGTAGAGGGTTATCCGACTTACTCCCAAAAAATAATCGCCAAAATGAAGTTTCAAGTGAGACAACTTCCATGTGTTTTTTTGTTTTTGTTTTTCATAAGGGGCAACAGGCAAATGTCATAAGCTTAATGAGACTTTGAAGCAAATGTCATAAGCCCCCAGGGTGTATAAGGTGGTGTAAGTACAGAGACTTGTAGCAACAAGAAAGGTTATAAATATGTATGCAAAGCTAGCTAGAAGAGTATGTACAAGTTAGTTATATGCTCAAATTAGTTACAAATAAGCACGGGGAAAACAACCAAAAATATGCACAAATGAACACGGAGGTGCCATAGCATGAGTTAGTAGGAAGCAAGGGATGAGGTGTCTCAACTTTCCCTAAATCGATTTTTTTTTTTTTGAAAAAAACATGATTATTTTTTTGTACGAGGAGAATGAGGAAGAAAGAATAGTAGAAGTTAAGGATCCAAAATTGATTACAGTTGTTGTATAATATGCTTGACAACGGTTATGATTCAAAGGGGAATGATTTTAGCTTGCTCATTTGTTCTTAGATTATGAGCCATCATCTTATACTTTCGTGATTGTCTTGTTTGAGAAGTTTGTTTCAAATTCAACTATTGGCTACTAGTAATGTGAATCTCTTTAGAGAAATAAGAGGTCAATATTATAAATGCTTGCTCCAGTTTTGAAGTGTTGAAGATGATAATGCTTAAAGTAGACAAGTTGCCAAGTTTATGAAGACCAAAACTAGAAGAGATAGGAAAGATTTTGGTGATGAGAGGATGATATGGAGTCAAAATGATGCTTCATGCTGCCATGGATAGGCATAAGATAGCTATAAAAAATCATTCTTTAAGAGAAAATGAAGAAGTTGGATGATTTTGCGGAATAAAAAGGAATGAGTAAAGGAAGTATGTGAGTGTTTGAGTTAAAAGATGACACTACAAGAGTTGATGATGATGAGCATGAGAAAGGAAAGAAGCTTGATGAAGAAGAGTATGTGTGAAAAAAGGAAAGAAGGATGGTATGTGTAGAAGAACATGACTTGCTTTATGTGACATTAAGGCAATTTTGTTTTACGGACGGTTGTGCGTCCTAAAATAAAACAGTATCCAAGACCTTAGGTGGGTCTTGTGTTCAAAGGACCTTTTTTCATGGTCCCTTAAAATTTTACTCATGTTACATGTCCTTAAGATGTAGGACTATTAAGACCGCACCTTATGAAAGGTTTCATACGTATCCAATTCGAGTTGGAATCAGGTTTGACGTAGCTCTTGCTTCTCAGTTATTGTTGTGTTAAAGGTAAAGACACAAGTTTTTTGCAATTTTATTACACCTCAAGGAGGGCTTTTTCAGGTTTGTATCGTGGCTAAGCTTAGGGTGTAAGAAAGAAATGGAAAAGAAGGCTCAAATACCCATAATTAACCCAAACTATGCTACAAACTTGTTCTTAAACTTGAGCAACTCTATTATTTAAAATTTTACTTGTTGACAACTTTTCATGCATTTCCATTTGTTTGAATTGAAAATCAGAGCTGCTTTAACATTATATATTTGCTTTATGGAGTTGCTTTTTAATTTATGTCCTCGTAGCATTCCCATCCCCAGGCTAAGTTTGATGTAGGTTGAAAGAAACAAGCTATGTGTTTAGGCACAAACGGGCTACCAAGAAAGTGGATCATAATGTAGGTTATTCAAGATAAGGGAGACATTTTTAGGGTTTCAAAGGTGCCTCTTATGTTGGTGTATTGCATCTTTAAATAAACACTAAGTGGACTTGGAGTGAGCCCCCAATTTTTGAGACTTAAATTGAGCCTCAATTAAACTTTTAGGCTCGTGACGACTGAGTCTATGGTTAATAAAGTAAAGTTTGTTTCCCAAAAGAGAACTTATTTGAACCACTTTGCTTTAATAACTTAATTAAGTAATTGACACATTTAATTTAAAGGATGTAAAATATAGAGTAAGTTGTTCAAGGTGTGGATGCGTCAAATTGAGGGTGCATTTGATATGAACAACGTAGTCTATATTATGCCAATTATGCTTTAACTTGTTCTTGATTGCCATGTTGATTAACTCAACTTGATGAGTTCATTCACTTGTAATTGTTTAAGCAAGACATGATGAGTAGAGAGAGAATGTACAATTTGAACATGAAATGAATTTCATTTTATTGATAGTTGAGATTAGTACATAATAATGTTCTTCGGATTTTTTTGAGCTTACATTTGAAGAATTTTAAATAATGACCATAATTGATTGAAACTTCGTTATATTTCAGTCCAAACTATAGACCTTGGGTCTATTGATCAATAGATTCTAAATCAAACATTTAGGAGTAGGTTGAACCATGGGCTCATAATTGAAACACTTAGAATGATGCATTTGATGCAAAGGTGAGATGGAGTGTTTAGAAAAAAGTAGTAATATAGCACATATTATCACTTTCTAAAGCAAACAAATTTTCTTTTGTTTACATTAGGCATTTTTTCATCATTTTGTATGCCAATAATATGTAGCAACCCTTGCAATTTCATATTATAATGATTGCACTTACAAGAATGTGTCCATTCAGTATGTGTTAATAGATAAAATGTTTAAAAAAAAAACCAAAGTGGGTTCTTATTGAACCATAACGGGCTCTAAAATAACTTAAAACCCTTTTAGTTGGGGTTAATTATGATTTAAATGTGTATAAGTAATTTCAAATAAATACTACATATTCATCAAAACTATTCAAATACATGACTTTTTAGCGCAAAAAAAGTTCTAGCGCTAGCTTTGTAGCGTGACAAAAGAAGTAGCGCTAGCAAGGTAGCGTTATTAAACTTGTGACGCTGACAGTGTAGCGCAATTAGAAGAGTTGTGCTGTTTGTGTAGCGTTGTAGAGTTAGTTACGCTGCAAGTTTCTATTGATTTTTGCTAAGTTATCATTAAATTTGTATTTAATGGGTTCGGATTCATGTCCATGTTGCCCATATATACGCTATTTAGGCCTAAATGGGCCTATTATTAGACCGAACTTTTGAAAGATTGGTGATGATGTTATTTGTATGTGAGTCATTAAAAACATTGATCAAAATCGTGCATTGTCAAGCAATTAGTAATTTTCAGATTATCATTATTGGATCCTTACAAAGTGATGATGAGGGAAGACAAAAAAAGATAGAAGAAAAATAGAAGAAAAAAGAAATGAGACTCAACAATTAGAGTTATAACAATCAAGGTTAATTGATGGGAAGCTCATAGGAAAAATAAAAAATTAATAAAAAAATATAAATATCATAATTAACCTTGATGGATTTTTTTTTAAAAAAAATTTACTCTAAGTGTTTGATTTTTTGAAAATAATACAAGGGAAAGTGAGATAGTTAGATTTATTAGAAAATTGGAATTAAACTAATAAAATTCTAAATGAAAGGAATTAATTAGTAAATTTCCAAAAGATTCGAATTATATTAAAAATCTCAAAAAGTTAAAGTATTTTTGAAATCGTTAATATTATTTGAATTTTCTAATAAATGTTAAGTGTATAAGTTAGTTTCTATTTAATCAAAGATTCTATTAATCAAATCCTAATAAGATCAAGGATTTGATTAATAATATCTTTTGCAATATTTTATCAACTAAATCAAATATATTGGTGCATAAAAATCTTCCAAGCAATCAAATAATATCAAAGAATATAATTTAAAATTATGGAAAATATTTTACGTAATCAATTAATTTAGGTAGCTAATAATATATTGTGATTAAAATTGATTTGAAAACCTCAGAAAATCTACATATGCACAAAATATAAAAAGCAAAACAAGCAACTTTATAAAACAAAAGGGAAGCAAATAATTACTAAATAATGCAGTCAAACTACGGTCAGTCATAGTCAGTTAAAAGGGTCCTACATCTAAGGAGTGTGCTCCAACACTTTGCGATATAACAACCCTTAGTTGGGATAAGGTTCTATCTTGCTCGGTTGCTTAGAGACCATGGGCCCCACCAAGTCAATAATTCCTCCCCGAAATGTAGAAGTATCACGGTAATCCTAAGGCATGTTTCAAACACATGGAGGCCAAGTGTATGTTACATGTATGCAATATGACTAAAAAAATGCAAATTTTTTAAATATAATAAGTGTATAATTTGAGAGAAAGTTTTCAAGTCTCACCCTCTTTTAGTCCCCAGTGGAGTCGCCACTGTAGGGGCCCCGGATTTTAGGGTCCCAAATTTTTTGGTCACCTTTCCCAAACTGTCCATAGGTCAAGATAGACCTAAAAAATTGTCTTAAGGAAAGGTGAAATGGAATTTTTTAGAAGTACTTTGCAAAAAAAACAGGAGCGCAGGAATTTCAGTCGTGCTAGCGTGGTAGCGTGACAGAGTTTGTCACGCTGCAGGTGTAGCGCGGAAAGCTTTGTGACGCTGCGACGTTAACGTGATAAAGACTGTCACGCTACGCTATTTTGGTGTTTTTTTTTGTTTTTTTAATTATCTTTTTTCGAGTGAGATAATAATATACGAATACGGACGATGCTAGTAAGGAGTCGCCAATGAGTTTTAGGAATCAAACTCATAAACCGTGTATTTAGATTGATTACGAATGGGACACGAATACGGGACGATAATCTAAATTGCACGAATAACCCTTTCGATCCCATGGGGATGACTCCAAGTTATGATCTTACGAACCAAAGGTTGGATTCGAGGGTGAAGGTACTAATATGGCGGAGTGCGTCATATAAGCCCGTAGGCGGTCATTACTAGTTTTCTCTCAATTATACAAAAATTATATAAAGAACCACAAAATAATAATTTACAACCTAACACAAAATTACTATTATTCAGGTGAAATCACATAAAACCTAATAATTTAGTCAAATCGTCGTTAAGGTTAATTCAAGGTTCCTAGCATGATACAATTTGTCCAAAAATTATCTTAGTTTAATGTGATAAATGAATTCAAATTAAGCCCTTTAACAAAAACAAAATGATAAAAGCGTTAATGATTCGGAAAACCAACAACAACAAATCCACAAGTTTGATTTTTAGGCCTCTCAGGAAACGTACCACTTCCCGTATGAAGATTGGAGTCGTCGAGTGTTAATTTGGGCACAGTCGAATTATTGTTTCAATATTATCAAAATTTGTAGCAACTTTTTTTTAAATAAATAGCAAATAAATAATAAATAATTATTATAAAAAAATAAGGTTGTTTAAAAGCAATAATCGGATTAATTAAGTATGAGGGAGAGAATAAGTAAAAAAAGTTGTTGAGAAATGAAGGAATTGAAGGTTTTTATAACAGCGTGGGAACCCTAATCGCGCTGGGCTGCTAGCGCGGTACGCCGAATCGCGCTGGCCCAGTAGCGCAGGAAACCCTACAACGCTACTAGGGTAGCGTTGTTAACTTGGTCACGCTGACAGCTCAACGTGACTTAATTAACCGCGCTACGTTTTTTTGAAAGATCTTTTTTTTATTTATTATTGTTATTATTATTATCATTTTATTTTATTCATTTATTTAAAATGATAAAAGAGGCATTGGGATAAAAAGCTCCGTTAAATAAGAATGGAAATTTTATAATATCCGAGGTTTATTTTTATGCCCAAGTATACTCGATTATCCAATCTTCTAGAGAAATGAGTTTTTTAATCATCATAGAGTCCTGCCGCGGGACGGGGGAACTAAATTAGGTGTCTACACAAACCAAGGAGAATTTACACAAACAGCAAACAGATGTTCATCAGGAAAAGAATCATTGATGGGGGTAGAGATCTCCCCATCATCATACCGTATCCTCGATAAGTGGTTAGCTACCACATTTTCTGCTCCCTTCTTATCCCGAATCTCGAGGTCGAACTCTTGGAGCAACAAAATCCACGTAATAAGCCTTGGTTTGGCTTCCTTCTTCCCAAGTAGGTACTTAAGAGCTGCATGGTCAGTGTAAACAATAACTTACGAACCTACAAGGTAAGCACAAAATTTATCTAATGCATAAACAATAGCAAGTAACTCCTTTTCCATGATGGCATAGCTGACTTGAGCTTCATCCAAGGTCTTACTAGCATAGTAAATAGCATGTAGGACCTTATCCCTCCTTTGACCTAAAACTGCACCAACTGCAAAATCACTAGCATCACACATTATCTCAAAAGGTAAATTCCAATCGGGAGATTGTATGATAAGTGCCAAAATTAATGCATTTTTGATCATATTAAAGGACTTAAGGCATTCATCGGTGAATTTAAACTCAGCATCTTTAAAAAACAATTGGGTTAGTGGTTTAGCAATTTTAGAAAAGTATTTAATAAACCTGCGATAAAAGCCAGCATGACCCAAAAAACTTCTTACCCCTTTAACATTAACCGGAGGTGGCAATTGCTCAATTATCTGTATTTTCGCCTTATCCACCTCAATACCACGCTCGGACACCAAATGTCCCAATATCACCCCTTCATTGACCATGAAGTGGCATTTTTCCCAATTTAAGACCAAATTCACCTGCTCACATCTTTCGAGAACTTTAGTCAAGTTAGTCAAACAGGATTCAAAATCAGAACCATAAACACTAAAATCATCCATGAAGACTTCCATAATAGACTCTATAAACTCAGAAAAGATGCTCATCATGCAACGTTGAAAAGTGGCTGGTGCATTACATAAACCAAAAGACATTCTACGATATGCAAAAGTACCGTAAGGACATGTAAAGGTGGTTTTCGCTCAGGATGGATGGGAATCTGGAAGAAACCTGAATATCCATCAAGGTAACAGAAATACTTATTCTTAGCTAACCTTTCCAACATTTGATCAAAAAAGGAAGGGGAAAATGATCCTTTTTAGTTGCAACATTCAATTTTCTATAATCAATACACATTCTCCATCCTGTAACAATTCTAGTAGGAATCAATTCATTCTTATCATTACGAACAACAGTTGTTCCCCCCTTCTTAGGGACTACCTGTACGGGACTTACCCACTGGGAATCAGGCACCGAGTATATGATACCTGCATCTAGAAGTTTAAGAACTTCTTCACCACCTGATGAGGCTATTGCACACCTATCAAAAATAAACCTAACCACTCTAACTAATACAGCTAGGGAAGTAGGGATCGAATCCACAGGGAAGCAATTAAACCTATTAGTTCTAAAAAGTCTAGACTGTGCAAACGGCCTTTGAGTGACAATTGCGACCAAGAAATTAACTAGAATTAGAGCTAAATTGATTAAGGAATGAAATTATTGACTAAACCTAGGACATCGGTTCACCACATATTCACCAACGAATTGCACACAAATAATTAACTAGATTATCAATTTCCTTGAATTAAGGTCCACTAATTCTCTCGAATCTAGTCCCCTTCAAAACTCCTCTAATGGCTCTCGCTCACTTAGACTCGTTTTGCCTATTGTCCTTATGATCTAATTGTGGTAATCTTACCTCTCGGCATCGATTTCAACAATATCAAACTAACAACTAAACCTGGCCAGTATTTAATTGAAAGCAATAACAATTGACAATAGGAATTCAAGCACATTAATAGTTAAACTAATATTTATGAGCAAAACATCACCAATTAATCCATGGATCCCCTAGTCCTAGAAAAAGAACTACTCACTCATAATTGAAGGAACAAAAACTAAATCAATAAAAGTAATTAAAATACTAAACATGATTAAACCAAACAAAACCAACAACAATCAAGAAATTAAATCTAAACATAAAACTATTAAAACTAAGAACATAAATTGAAAATAATAATAAACATAACTAAGAACAAGAATTAAGATTGAAATAGAACCTGAATATTATTGATTGAATGATTGATAAGAATTCTACACTTTGAGAGAATTTTAGAGTAAACTAGGGTTCTAAAGTCAAAAGAGGCGTAAATGACTAATTAGGAATACAAATCTTTAAATACTTAGGCTAAACACGGGGAAAAACACGCGAAATCCTCCTTCAGAGCCACCCGCCCAGAGGGTCCGGACGTGCAGCCCTCACTCGGGCGCACAGCTTCGGCCCGGGCGGATGGCTTGTTTTGCCTTCGTTTCTCGGTTTTTGCTCGTTCTTCCTTAATTGCTTCTTTAATTCTTCGTTAAACTAGCCTAGTCTTCGGTTTAGCTTCCCAAATGACTTCAACTCTTCACTAACTTCTTCAAGTGCTTCAAAAGGCTCGAAAAACAACGATAAATCATCGATTCCTGTAAAATCTAATAAAAAGCACAACAAACACTCGAAATAGCAAAAGTTAGTAGAAATGGCTCAAAAGAGCCGTATTAGAGCTAAGAATCAATCGGGATCGGGGGTAAAATACATATAATATATCAACTTATCACCACCTCCTGCATGTTAGGATTCAAACGACGTTGACCCTGTATACAAGGCTTATGACCCTCCTTTAAATGAAATCTATGGATACAAAAATCAGGACTAATACCAGTCAAATAATCAATAGTATAACCAATAGCCTTCTTATGAGAATTAAGCACAGACAAAAGCTTATCAAGTTGACTATCACTAAGAGAAGCACTAACAATGACCGGATACAACTCCTTATCATCTAGAAAGCATATTTCAAGTTAGAGGGGAGGGGTTTCATCTCAGATTGGGTTACCTCCTTGACAGAACAAACCTCTTGAGGTAACTCAACAAATCTCCGACTCTCCTCTGGATTCAATTCCTCACCAGTAAGATCCTGGACCAAAATATTGGCATCTGCTGTGCCTTCACCTGCACAAACATCAAGACAAACAACGGCCTCCAAAAGATCCTTTGTAGTGGATCGAGGCATATCATCAATAACAATCTCATCAATGACATCAATAACATAGCATGACTGTTCCATCATAGGACTCTTAAGAGTAGCATTAAGATTAAATGTAACTTTATCATTCCCTACAGAAAGAGTCAAACTACCATTTTTGACATCAATAACAGCACCTGCAGTGTGTAAGAATGGTCTACCAAGTATAATCGGAATATGAGCATCCTCATCCGTATCTAACACAACAAAATCAACAGGAATAAAGAATTTCCCGACTCTCACCGGGACATCCTCTAAAATACCTTTAGGGTACTTCACTGTCCTATCTTCCATCTGTAAAGTAATGTTAGTGACCTTTAAAGCACCCATATCAAGCCTTTTGCAAATAGACAAAGGCATGGCACTAACACTAGCCCCTAAATCACATAAAGCTTTATCAATAAACAGTGGGCCAATGTTACAAGGAATCGAAAAACTTCCCGGGTCCTTCAGCTTAGGTGGGGACTTGTTTTGCAATATGGCACTGCACTCCTCCTTAAGTGCTACGGTCTCCACCACATTCAACTCGCGTTTCCTGCTCAAAATATCTTTCAAAAACTTAGTGTAAGTAGGAATTTGAGTTATCAAATCAGTAAAAGGAACAGTAACCTGCAAATTCTTCACAACAGCTAAAAATTTACTGAAATGATTATCATTCTTACTCCTGGTCACCCTATTCGGAAAGGGCAACCTAACCTGTGGCCTCGGGAGCGTATCAATCGATATGTCATCTACCTTCTCCTTAGGTGCTTCGGCCTCCTTCTCTGGAACTGTCTGTACCTCTAAGTCTTCAATCACCACATCATTAGTCTTCTTAGCTCCAGTTGCAGCATCGAGAGTAGCATCATCAGTAGCCATTCTCGGACCCTCATAAGCAGCTCCACTCCTCAAAGTAATGGCATTGACATGGTCCCTCTATAGGACTATGGTCCACTCCTCAAAGTAATGACATTGACATGGTCCACTCCTCAAAGTAGGCCTAGAATGCAGACACTTGCTCTATAGGACTATGACATGACTGAGGATTGTGACCAAATGATCCACATGTATCGCAGAAGGGATAATTGCCTCCAGAATGGGCAGACATAGCAGCTACAGACATCGATGGAGGAGAGGAAGTACCAATCTTATCAAGCTTCTGGCTTATAGCATTGATCTGTGAAGCCAAACTCTCATACTTGTCATCAACAACATGTTTTCCTTCGAATGTCCTCTAAGATTGCCAAATTGTGAGTTATGAGTAGCAATTTCATCAATCAATTCATATGCAGCATTGACCTCTTAGTTCATGAATCGACCATTAGCAGCGGAATCCAACAAAGCTCTACTCTCATTGCCCAAACCATTGTAGCATGATTGAACCAAAAACCACTTCACAAGCCCATGATGAGGACACATTCTCAATAGCTCCTTGAACCGGTCCCAAGCATCATAAAGTGACTCATCTGTCTCCTGATTGAAATTAGTAATTTGGCTCCTCAATAAAGCAGTTCTCTGTGGAGGGTAGTACTTCCTCTGAAAAGCACGAGCCAAGTCCTCCCGACAAGTAATTGTAGCAATATTAAGATCATTTAACCAGGTTCTAGCACTGTCCTTCAACGAAAAAGGGAACATTCTCCTCCTGATGTAGTCCTTAGACACATTTTGTTGCTTGATAGTATCACAATATTGGAGGAAATTTTGCAAGTGTAAGTTCGGATCCTCTTTCAATGTCCCCGAAAATTGATTTCGTTCAACCATATTCACAAGAGTCGGTTTCAGTTCAAAATTAGCAGCATCGGTATCAGGTACTGAATAACCCCCAGCCATAGTCTCCGTACTAGGCAAGGAATAGTTTCTCAATGAACGGGCCGCAGGTGGCGTCGGCGGTGGTGGAGGTGGCGGTCCTCTACCTTGTCCTTCTCCTTCGACAGCCATCTCGACCTCTAAATACCCTTCAAACAAAGGGTTGAAAGTGAACTCGAAAAACTGAGTCAAATAAGAAACAGTCTCTTCCACAAATCGGGGGAGAAATATTCAGCGTTTACTACGTCTCAACCGCTTTAGAAATACTTGCTCGGGCTCAGAGAAAAAATGAAAATATCAGGCTCGTGGTCGTTTTGCATAAACCTATAAACCTGCACACAATGGAAACTCCGAGCAAAGATAACAAACTGCCCCAAAGAACCGAATAGTTCTTTGAGACTAAGGAAAATAAATAGAAAACAGTATAAACCCGACTAACAAAATTAAAAATTGCCTCCCCGACAATGGCGCCAAAATTTGATGAGGCTATCGCACACCTATCAAAAATACCTAGACAACTCTAACTAAAGCAGCTAGGGAAGTAGGGATCGAATCCTCAGGGAAGCAATTGAACTCTATTAGTTCTAAAAAGCTTAAACCGTGTAAAGGGCCTTGGTTGAGAAATGTTGATTAACTAATTGACTACTAATTAACGACTAATTAACTCTGGAAATGACGTTGATTAAAACCAATAATTTAAACATAGGGTCATTCCGGTCACCAAGAACAACTAATGGATTCACTAATAAAGAAAGTTCAATCTCGCAATTATCGTCAAATTAGGGCTCACTAATTCTCTGAATCTAGACTCCCTCGAAACTCATCTAGCGGCTCTCGCTCATGCCTAGACTAATTCCGCCTATTATTCAGTGGTCTTATTGTGGTATTTTTACCTCTCGGCATCAAATTCGACAATTACCAAAATTACAACTAAATCTGCACACAATTCAATTGTAAACAAACAAGCCAATAATAGGAATTTGATTGCTAATTGCAAAATCGAAAACAATCTAAGTTAATAAGTCCATTAATTATTCAATGTTTCCCTAACCCTAGAAAATTAACTACTCACTCGTGAACATGAAAATCAAAGTAATCGTAATCATAAAATTCATAATTAAATTCATGAAATAATTAACAATTAAACTAATTAACATTAACAAATAAAATAAATTAATTAAACTAATGAAACTAAAGAGCATAAATTAAACTATGCAAAAAGAATGAAAGTAAAAGGAATTACCAAATTGAAGAACTTTGAATTGAATTGAAATAATGTTGAGACCAAACCCTAATTCCTAATCTAATTTTTGAGAGAGAAAAAGTGCTTAATTAAACCCTAAGAGAGTAATTCTAAATTATGAAAAGCATAAGTGTTTTAGCCTAGGAAGTCGTGCCCTTAATACCCCACAAATTGGGTTTACAAAGTCTACGAAAAAAATAAAAGAAATTTTTTACGGAAAACCGCTGATGCGGACGCATAGCAATTTTGTGCGCCTGCATCAGCACTCCAGAAGCCTAGTGAAGACTGCTCAGGGATTAAATGCGGAGGCATAAGGAGTTTGTGGGGGCGCATAGACACGTCAGAGCTTCTTTGCTTTCTTTTCTTCTTATTTCATCATAGCTTCTTCATGGCTTGTTTCCATAACCTCTTTGGCATGCATTCCCATGCACAACTCATTCCCGTTCCGTCAAAGCTCCCCAACTTCCTTCCAAACTCGGTTTCCGAGCTCCTGAAAATACAAAACACACCAAAACCGAGCATAGCAACCGCAAATGAAAAAATCAAACCAAAAAGCTCTAAAATCGCCGGAAATCAATCAAACTTGGAGAAACATTTCAAATTAGCCAAAGAACACCAAATGAGCTAAAATCAAGCCAAAACACAACTCTTAGGCTTAAAATTGACCCAAAACAAGGGGGAAAAACACCATAAAAACCACACATATCATAGTATATAAAATTATCACGAAGGCTAATGTGTATAGGATTAAACCCTTTTTTCCATGCTTAATTTTGCAATCCCAAACTAGTTTCGTGCTGGGGAGGCAGATTACCAATAATATAGTGATTGTCCAAGAGGTACTGTACTCTATGAGGAAAAAACAGGGTAAGAAGGGCTTCATGGCAATTAAATAGACTTTGAGAAAGCCTATGATAGGTTGAAATGGACTTTCATAAGAGAAATACTAAGGGAAATGAATTTGCCTACTCTTATGGTGGAAGTAATCATGGAATGTGTGACAACTTCAGGTTTTCAAGTTCTTTGGAATGGGGAGGCTACAGCTGCCTTCCGGCCTTCACGAGGTATTAGGCAAGGGGACCGACTGTCCCCCTACCTATTTTTTTATGGCAAAAGGTGAGTTTTAATAAATCTTGTGTTTATTTCTCTCCAAATATGGAACAAAGCGAGAAGGAGGCGGTTAGTCAAGCGCTTGGGATGGGGTTTACTAAAGACTTTGGCATGTATTTGGGTATGCCAACCTTAACTAGTAGGGTAACTAAACAAACATTTGGCTACTTGTGGGAAAAGATTGATAGACGTTTGGTAGGGTGGAAGACCAAGTATCTCTCTATGGCAAGGAGAGTAACATTAGCAAAATCTACAATCTCGGCAATTGCATAGTATTCAATGCAGACAGCTAAAATCCCACGAACTATTTGTGACGTAATCGATCGTAAAACTCGCCTGGGGAGGCACTTACTTTCATGAGAAGCAATCCAAAAACCAAGAGATCAAGGGGGCTTAGGTATATGGGGAGCAAGACAAGCGAATGCAGCCTTCCTCACGAAATTAGGGTGGCGCGTACTTACGGAACCAACAGCCTTATGGTCTTGGGTTTTACGTGCAAAGTACTGTCAAGGACGATGCCATGTTGATATGTTCCAACCAAAGTCAAGCACGTCCAATGTATGGAAGGGGATTATGGAGAACGCGAAGACCAATCAATTCAGGTGCGAAAGTGGCGATTGGAAATGGGGCTACCACGCTCTTCTGGGATCACCAATGGGCAACAAATGAACTGCTTAGGCGTCTTGTGGTGGGAAAAATTTCGGCGATGGTGCTACGGTAGGGGAGATTTGGGATGGGGTTCTTGGCTGGAAGTGGTATGAATTTGCTAACTTACTGCCTTATGAAGCGCTTGAGGAAATTAAATCGCATCGAATCATGGAAGACCCAGATATTGGGGACCTACTGTTTTGGAAGAATGGTGTTAAAGAGAGGTTTTCTATCAAATCTGCTCTTCGAATTATTAGAAGCGAAACAGAAGATGATAGTGACACAAAGTGGGATTGTGTATGGCATTTGACAGTACAGCAACGTATCAAGTTTTTCATGTGGTTAGCTTTGCATGATAGGATACTTTGCAACGCAAATAGAACGAAGAGAGGATTAGGGAGTGACCCTATGTGTAGCGAATGTGAAATTGTTGAGGAACAGTGCTTCATGTCTTAAAGGGACTGTAGAGTTGCAAGGATGATATTGCTACGAGTTGGGGGAACAGTACACACGCCTAGTTTCTTCACGGATGGGTTAGAGCAATGGCTAGTGAGGAACATAAAGGCTGAAGGGGTGGCGTACCCGGAGACGTGGGGAACCTATTTCGGGGTCACCTGCTGGTGGTTATGGAGATGGCGCAATGGTAGAGTGTTTGATAGCCAAGAAAGAATGCCCATATGATCCATGTTCTTTCTTATGGCTACAATTTAATGAAGTATGGAGGGCTTTGCACTCCAATTGGACAGAACTGAGCCCACCAAGATTGGTGCGTTATGAGATGCTAATTGGATGGAAGCGCCACCAAGTGGATGGGTGGCTCTGAATACGAATGGGGCAGCAAGAGGAAACCCCGGACTAGCAGGGGGTGGAGGTATCTTACGTGACAACTATGGCTATTGCTTGCAAGGTTTTTATGAACATTATGGTAGGTGAACGTCCTTTAAGGCTGAGATGAAGACGGTGACACGAGGAATTCAGATGGCGAAGATAGTGGGGGCGACCAAACTACTCATTTGTATGGATAACCAAGCATGTGTGCAAAATTTGAGGGATAGTGAAAGGCATGAGGGTGAATGTATGCATCTCATCAACTTATGCAAGAAGATGATCAAGGAGAATTGCTGGGAAGTAAAAGTTCGTCACTGCTATCGCGAGGAGAATCGGGTGGCCGGTCAGCAACCGATTGGCTAGCTAACCAAGGTGTAGCGATGGATGGAGGTTGCACCACCTTCACTGAACCCCCTCCCTTTCTTTGTAGTCTTCTAATGGATGATATAATAGGTGCGGCTTGGCCACGGATGGTAGGAGGTTAATGTTTTCTTTTACTTTTGTTTCTGAGGTTGTTCCTCCCATTAGCATCAAAAAAAATATATATATATATATATA
>PYUH01004005.1:54851-127142 GCA_016808085.1 Suaeda aralocaspica | reverse complement strand
ATTTACAAAAAAAAAAAAAAAAAAAAAAAACATACAAACCATACTAGTTGCATATTGTCAACACGGATTAATCGACGTTGATCAAGTACAACACCGATTAATCAATGTTGGTCAAGTACAGTTTCATGTACTGAAATAGAACCTTATACATCAAGTACTGAGACTACTTATATTAACCAAACTTGATATTAACTACAAAATACTCCTCCAAACAGTTTCAAAAAAAGCTTCACCTAAAAACCATTACAAAGCTGAAGAAGTTTGTTAGAGGTGGAAAGGTAACATCACCATAGTGTGGCCTGCTTCACTGCAAACTTCGCCACGTGATATCCCTTTTCTTGTAGTTTTCATTTTCTAGCTGTGTTCCTCATGGACGACATATGCAACACCCTTTCTAAAGCAACAGCAGTAGATTTATTGCGATCAAAACCCCTAGTACATATATAACCTGCAACAATCAGTAATTCAGTATGCAAATTATGCACACTCGACCCATTTGTACTCTTAAAAGGAAAGGCTAAAGAAGAAATGGATGAAGTAATGCACCTTCTTTGAAAAATTTCTTCACCTCACTTGCGGAGAAACCTGGCATGAAAAAAAAACCTGTAAGCGACTTGATTAAGTTCAGACCGTAAACTCCTTATCCTTACATAGTTGCTCCACTATTATTTATTTTGCAACGCCTTAGTAATAAGCTATCAAATACAATCACTTTCTTCTATGTTACGCATAGATCAAATTCATTGCTAATTATGTGCCTGATGTTTAGAAAACGAAAAACCAAGGGCAGAGTTTAGGTGCCTGATGCTGCTGTAAACAAGAAACAAGCATGCTTAACCTGTAACTATTTTGGATAAGTCACTTCCGCAGTACAATTCTTTCTTTTTTAATTGCTGCAATGTTTGACGGGGAACTTCTATTGGCATTTGGCTGGACTGCTGATCAGCAAAAACCTAAACAGCGGAGCAGTAATTTGGTCAGGTAAGAATTCCTTAAAACATAAGCTCTAAAAATAATGTAAGCACATAATGGTGCACCTCATTTATCTGAAAATAAGTTCCATTTAGCGGAAAGTTCCCCCTCAGTGCTGTTCTGTAGGGTATCTGTAGATTGGTATGGAAAATTTAGAAACAGACATCTTTTTTCACGTATTAATATCATAAATAAGGAGTTTTTGCTTGAATCATTCTCACCATAACTGTCCCAGGAACTGTCTTATACTGTTTTCTGCAACTATGACCTGAAGACGGCTTAATTTCGGCCAATGGACCTTTTCATTTAACAAAGTCATGCAGGAATGTAATTAGCCCTTAGAAATAACTCTTTTTTTTTTAAAAAAAATTAAGTACCAAACATGTACACCATTACCTGAATCCCATATAATAACAAGATATGGAGCTGAATCACTAGGATCTCGGTCATCAAACTGCAAAAGAACACTCAACAGTCGTGACTGAATCGACTAAGTAAGCACCAATAAGTTTCATATGAATCCAAAATAAGTTCAATCACCTCTTCTAGAATTGGATGCCAATCCGGAAGCTCATAACTGCATTGGCAATCAAATGAGTTAGTTTATATGCCCCTTTTTTTTTCCAGGTTTTCTACATTGGTGCTAAGATATATTAATGGGACTTGTATATATATTTTTGCCATCCATAGGTCAGCAACGATTTATCCTTATACTCAAGAAGCAAAATGTCAATATAATGGATGAAGACTTAATCCTTTTGCTTCTAAGACTTCATATATCTATGCTTGAGACTCGACTTTTTACCTCAAGTACATGTTTAAGATCCTTGCTTAACGCCAAAACAAGGTTACGAAATGATAAATACCTCCATGCATTATTTAGACTGAACTCATGGATAATTTCTTCAAGTATCCGAGTCTTTCACTTGGACTTGCATTGCTGTCTAGTATGAATAGTTGGGTACAAGTAATAAGGTTTAAATGTAGGCTAAAAAAAGTGTTCCAAGCTACCAACTCACACAGAGTGTTGTGTCCTTGCAGGAATTCTTTTGGGTCGCCTTCTTGTAGAAGAAGAAACAAGCATGCTCCTTTCACTATGGCTTCCCAGTTTCAGAAGTGATTTATCTTTCACTGGAGTTTTTGGAGCTTCAACACCACCTTCAGGAACGAAATGCGCTTGATTCTTCTTTTCTGGATCTTCTTGTCCTCTCTGCCTTGATTTCAACTTTTCCCCTTGAACTTTTTTCATCTTTTGACTGATAAGCCGACCCATGCCATCAGAGTCTTCTATGTCAATTTCAGCATAACTTTTGCACTCCTTTCTCATGGGACAGTCGGCACAGCTAGGTTTTTTCTTTGTACAGAAGACCTGTAATTTAAAAAACAAAACAAGCCAATGTTGTACGGTCCAAGTGAAAAGAAGATTATAACTCCGAAACTTAAGTACGAAAATACCTTCCCAAAGGTAATCATCTGATAATGGAGTTCGTACCTGAAGACAACAGAATTTAGTACTGATGACATTATAATGTAGGGAAACAAAACACTTTTTGCATGAAAATGATAATAGTTTTAACAACATTACAGTGTATTTTGGTCTAGTTTGCTCAGCTTTGGCCAAAGATATTGGCTAATTAAATCATGATGTTTAGAGGACCTGCAGACAGAAATCTCATGATCTGTTATCACTGCGATCAGAGTTGACCAACTCAATTAAAATAAGTGAAGAATTCTTACTCGTCCAAAACAGACATTAGAAGTTTATCACTTGCATTTTGTGGGAGCGGAACCCACCCAAGGCGTACGGTCACTCGAGCAACATTCACATCAACCTTATCATAACAAAATAGTCGTCCAATTCATACTCAAAGACTCAAACATCTTCAAAAATAAATTAATCAGGTTTCATGAAAACCTTACAGGAAATGCTGGTTGTTTGAGTGTCAAAAGTTGGACACAGTGTACACTCTTCAGACCTAATCCAAATATGCTTAGAAGATATTTCCTAGAAGAAGATGTTAGTGAAGTAAGGGTAATAAAACTGAAAGTTCTTAAAAGTTCGACAAGGTTATATTCAACAGTAAAAGATAGTAATGCTTACTTTGCTTCAGGAGGGGGAACATTTCGTACCCATTCAAGGTCCAAATTTCCATGATCATTCTTAAGCCGATCTAGGAAATCCTACAAAAGTTGCAGCCTCTGTTGAATAATTTGTACTTACTCAAAGGAATCATAGAAGTAAGAAAACACTAGTATATGTTCAAGATAAACACATGAATAATTCCTATATATATTTCTTATTAGAATAGCCGAATAGGTACCATAGTAACATACTTTGATACGACGAGCTAACTTATTGTTCATGCCTCTTAATATAATGGCATTCGCGACATCCTTAACATCAGCTCGCCTTACAGCACACCAGTCCACATAATCTAGCGTATCAATGATTCGGTCTCTATCCACATTGCAAGAATATTCAGACCTCAAGTTGTTCCAATCAGGCTTAAGTTTCCTCTTCCTTGATACCTTTCCTTTTCTAGAGTTCTTTTTTTTCTCATCAATTACTTCCTCTTTAATTTTAGCTTTTAATTTCATTTCATTCCCTTTCCGATCTTGACTTTGGAAAGAACAACCACTTTTTGATCTTTGCTCTCTCAGCATTCTATGGTGTCGGCTATAAGCAACACATTCACGGTCCTGGGGAAAGACCGCCCCAAGTGATATGAAAGCAGAACTGCATCAAGAATCTGGAAGTTTATTTCTGCCACATATTTCCATAATAATCTCCAAAAAGAGTCCTTATATTAAAGACGAGTATACCTCGAAAAGTTGTCACTGACTCTCTGAGTCAAAAATGCACCAACAACTGAGTCTAATACTGATCCTTTCCATTGAGAATATTCCCTTTTACCTGATTATAGACTCAATATTAGCTGTATTTTAGTGTAAATGTAAGAAGGTAATAGGGAGAAATTTAGCAGAACCTACCAACTTTACGAAACAACGCAAGGTTATGAAGCAGAACAATTACTCTTAGGCTTAGAAATAGTGTTTCCTGGACTCAGATTTCGCTATTAACATAACAGTGCTATGAGTAAAATGGAGATCAACACGCAGTCATGCAACAATTTACTAATGAAAAAAAAAACAACATCAGGTGATCAAGCAGTGAAAGCAAGCTAGGTTGATTTCTCACCTTGAAAGGTGCCCACTTTGGATATGAAAGATTTCACCTTCCCATGGAATATTAACGAGTTATTATCCGCTGAGATGCTCTCATCTTTTTCTAACAATGTGTCACAACTTTCAGCCATAGCTTTCTTCATCAATGCATGCCATGCTTTACCAACATTTCTTATTTCTGTCAAAGATGGATGGTTTTTCCTGTTTTGGGAGACCTTCGTGCTACGTGTTTTCAACTGCCGCCCACTAATTATAGAGCTCAGTCTTTTATCTTCATCTGATTGGATAGCTGTCACGACTTTCTCCACTACATAACGGGTGTAATAAAGAGAATTAGCGGCCAATTCCGAAGCTTCTTCTAAATTATTTTTCTGAATCTCCATAATTGGTTTTGCATGACTTCTCTTCTTTGGCGAGGGGGTTGATGGTCCAACCACAGAAGCATCCTTCGTGTTTTCTTCCTCGGCAATAGCTGTCACAACTTTCTCCACTACATAACGAGTGTAATAAAGAGAAGTAGCAGCTAATTCTGAAGCTTCTTCTATATTACTTTTCTGAATCTTCATAATAGGTTTTGCATCCTTTCTCTTCGTTGGCGACGGGGTTGATGGTCCTACCACAGAGTTCGCATTTTCTTCCTTGGTCACCATTTTTTCTTTGCTGTCATCAATCATGATCAGCTCACTAGCAGACACAACATCTGGCTGCAGCAGTGATGAATATGGATGCAATGCCTTAAGCTCACCTTGTTTCTGATTACTTAAGCATCCTGAAAACACACACTTTTTTTAGACTCAAATTTCCATTTACATTATAATTCAATCTTAAAGTTAATTCAAAGATTGAAAGTCCAATAGTCGAAAGCTGAAATACAAGATAATCATCTTTCTTTCCTTTTATCCTTGTGTGGTTAATTAGTCCTTGATCACTTATCATATCATAATTTCGGTCCTCAAAGTGTATTATACGTTTATTCATATGACCTGCAACCTTTCTATACTCATTAGATAGATATCTACAATCAAATTTTCAGCATCTGAAATCCTGTTAGAAGAAACCAGGTGACTTAATATGTTCATCGTCTCATCGAATATCCAAAGTCTAAGTGATGTACAGCAGTATTATAGTCTTATAGGCTAATGTTATTCCTCCATGGTTAATTACTTGATATTCAAGTTATTATTTAGTTGTTCACTATGAAATCAACACTAATCACACACCACACACCACACACCTTGATCACATTTTTAACTAACATAATAAATGGAATATTATTAATCATCAATGAAATCATATATTAAAGTTTGTTTATCCACTACTATAATTTTGTTCAAGGTGGAGCAACTAAAAAATCGGACAACATGAAGGATCTCAACTTCAAATATCTTGCAATCGATTCTCACCTACCATTCTGGCTCTTCAAACATCAAACAAAATTAAGAATTATAATTTTGCAAGCAATTAAGGTTAGTGAGAGGTCACATACCAATCCCATGAGTTGGTTTGTGGCTTTCTCCCATTGGTTTTCTTACGTTGGTACATGCTACACTAGGCAGTGCACAAACAGCAGGACAAGTAATTCTTGCACCAACATCTGACTGTTGTCTACTTCCAGATATCCCCAAGTTATAATCATCATCAACTCGATTTATTTTACAGATTAAAGCTGTTTCATCGAATTCCAGGCGCCTTTTGCAGCGAATAGGCTTAGTACGAGCTTTTCGTGGTGCAAGAGGGAAAAGAGGCAAGGGTAATGTTGAGCACCTAATTACGCTGTCTTGATCATCACAATCCATGACTTCCTGCACATAAAAATTCATTTCTTCTTAAAATTCCAAACTCATCTATGAGTATAATACTATAATGACTAGACAAATTGTTGTATCAAATTACCCTCCATACTCTTTGTAGTCTATTGTTCAAATTACAAGAATTTCTCACGATCATACCATCCAAGACAACAAATTTTACAGCATACCGGAATTTCAACAAATAAAATTAAAGAAGACAAATAATTAAACAAATAAATAATGATAGAGTATATAAACTGTTCTTGGACATCAACCATTAGCTTAAGTTATTGACTTAAGTTATTGGTTGAGATAGTCCTCTTACATGGCGGTGCAAGGATGACACAAAGGTTATGGGTTTAATGGGTTTAATTCTTTCTCATCGGGGTGATAGAGTATATAAACTATTCCGATAATCTAAAAATGACACAAATATTAAGAGAGGATAAAGAATTAAGTAAGTTAAACCATGCATGCTTTAAGAATTATAAATTCATTCATCACAATAAGTTAAAAATAATAACAAAAAAAAAATCATTTTAATAATGCAACTAACAATTTTTTTTAACCAACAACTAAACACAAAATTTCTGTACACTATATGATGAAAAACAAGGGAGATTTTTTTTTTTTAATTTATTTCTAATAATATAAAATTCTTATAATAATGCAATATACGTAGTACCAATTTACTTGAAAAAGAATAATTGCTTTTTTTAGATAACAAAAACATGCAAGGTTTAAAATTGTAACAAAAAGAAGGAAAAATATATATAAATAATCAAAGTAATTCAAAAAAGAATGAATGAAACAGGGGAATTGAAGGCAAATGAATACTTGGAGCTTCAATTCTCCAAAATAGGATGGTGAGTGAACAAAATGAACATGCAAAACTGAAAATTCACCTTTTTCACCTTGAGACTGAAGGGAAAAGAATAATTGCTTTTTCACTCTACATGTAGTGATTTTTTTAGCGGTGAATAATCATCTCTCAACTTGTGTGTATATTTTGTATGTAGGAGTGTAGAGTGTAGAGTGTAGAGTGTAGAGTGTAGAGTGTAGAGTGTTTGGCATAAATACCGGAGTGTAAGAAATCATTGTCTTTGCCAAAGTAGAGTCTTTTAACTCCTCTAATACATACGTATTACGTTTACGTAAAAAATATTCTCGTCACTTTTTGTCTCTTTTATTTTCTATTTTTTTTCTCTTATCATTTTAATTAGTAATAGTAAAGTAAGAATTAGTTTTATATGTGGCCTGCCATACCTTACTACATCGGATCTAAGTTTGAGACCAAACGAAGCTAATTAATATTACATGTTCCTTCTGTCCTTTTCTTTTGGTTTTATTCATTTCATTAGCATTTTCACTTATTGTCATTTTCTATTTCTCTCTCTTCTTTTTCATTCCTTTTTGTTTTCATCTTCTACTCCACAAATTTCTTCAATCCTTCTTATTTAATTTTAGTTTCGAATGTTCTTCTCTACTTTCCATCATTCTTTTGAGCTCGATTTTTCCTAAAATCAAGGGTTTTCTATATTTTTGCCTTCAATCTTTTAATCTTTTTTGAATAGTTAATTAAAAAAAAAATCCACATCCAATCAGATGTCTCGAAAAGACATAGACAGTGTATGAATATACTTTACTTTAGGTAATTATATACTCCCTTGGTTCTCTTTTTTCTTTACATAATTCATGTATATACAAAATATTCGAATAGACAAAATAAAAGTAATTTCATAAGAAGAGACCCATATAGTTTATGAATATACTTTACTAAAGATAAGTATATACTCCATTAGTTCTTTTTTTTTTCTTTGCATAATTCATATATAATATTTGAATATTCTAGGATGTATGCAAAATATTATAATAGACAAAATATAATTAATTTCATAAATTTGTTTTTGCTCTAACTCTAATGGTATTCTTATTATTTTTGGTATTCCATAATAGAACAATATATCAGAATACCATAAAAGAAATATGAAAATAAGAGGAAGAAACAATATAGCTCATGAAAATGGTAAGATGTGGGCGTTACGATTAGTTGATTTGATAAATCAAAATTACTAATCAAATTGTCATGAAAGACGTACGATCTATCGATAGCACAACTTACAAAGCTGCAAGATCGAAATTTGTAATGATTTATTGAAACATAGGTTGCACAAACACACCTCCTACCTGCCGTATCCCGTGTTTGACACCGTCACGACATCGACACATGTTGGACACACGTACCCACTTTGACATAATTGATTAGTTTCACTCGAGTACCTCATAGCTTTTGAATAATTTTTCCCGCTTTAATTGTTTATGATTTTTATGTTTTAAATAATCTTTATATTTAATAATCGTATTATCATTATCAAATTTGATATTTGCCTCTATGTTTTATTGAAATTATGTAAAAATTTATATATTTTCTTATTGTTTTCTTTCATGTACCCGCATCCATAGTTTTTTCAATGGCATTTTCCTGTACCCGTTTTGTATCTGTACTCGTACCGGTATTCGTTTTTGTGCAACCTAGATTGAAACACAAAAACTCAACTAGGTACATAAGATACTATTGACGATGATAAATTAATAACTCACCCATTTAATTAATGATTAATTATATGTCATTTAGTCCTAATATTGTATTTCTGTACATGATCTCAATTTTTCAACATACAATTATTATACGGGATCACATTATTGATCTTACGAGATATAAAAAAACATATTACAATAATCGTTAATTTTTTTTTTTGAATGTGTGCAAAATATTTGAATAGACAAAATAAAAGTAATTTCATAAATTTGTTTTTGCTCTAACTCTATTGGTATTCTTATTATTTTTGGTGACAAATTTAATAAATATCTCTAAAATAGAACAATATATCTGAATACCATAAAAGAAATATGGGAATAAGAAGAAGAAACAATATAGCTCATGAAAATGGTAGGATGTGGGCTTTACGATTAGTTGATTTGATAGATCAAAATTACTAATCGAATTGTAATTACAGACGTACAATGTATCAATAGCACAACTTACAAAGCTACAAGATCGAGATTTCAATGTAACTCATACATTTAATAAAAGATCGAGATTTCAAAGGTACATAAAGTGTTATTGAGGATGACCAATTAACAACTCATACATTTAATTAATGGTTAATTGTATGTCATTGAGTTCTAATTTTGTAATTCTGTACACGATCTCAATTTTTCAACATACAATAATTATACGGGATCACATTATTAATCTTAATTACTAGATATAATAATCATATTAAAATAATCGTGAGTTTCTTTTTCAAATTTATTGGTGCCCTTTTAGTATTTTATAATTTAGTTCACACTTGCTAACATAATATTAGATCTCAATAATTCAAATATATTGCAATTGCACGGGATTACAATAGTTATATACAAGATATTCGAATAGATAAAACCAAAGTGATTTCATAATTTTGTTTTTCCTCTAACTTATTGGTAGTATTAATATTTTAGTGACCGATTTAATAAATATTATTTTGAGTCCAAAATAAAATTATATTTTTGAACATCATTAAAGCAATATGTGAACAACAAAAGGAAACAATTGAAAATTTTACTCAAATTCATACATTGTAAATTCAATTAGTATCATAAGATAATCAATTCTATTCAAAACCTCATACCCCAGAATTATACTTTAGATAAAAATGAATTCATCTAATAAAAACCGTGCATTACACCGAACCTAACCTATTGGGTAAGTATCACAAAGTACCTTCGTATTAGTGTTACTGTACGTTATTAGTTGTTTAGAATTTAGATACTCCTTCCATTCCTCAAATATCATGCCAAACAATATTATTGTTTAAATTTAGATAGTATTAAAGTATTAGTATTATACAAAAAAAATTACTAGAAGTAGTAAATCAAAGGATTGGTTGATGGTATATTTGGTCTCACTTGATGGTCTCCACATGTAATAAAAAACATTATACGGAGTATAACATGTCCAAAAATAGAATGAAGTAGGACTGTAGGAATAACATGAACTTTAAGAAAAGTCTAAATGAAAAAAGTAGCATGAATTTCAAGAAACGAAGGGAGTAGAAGGAAAAAATTTTGGTATCGTAAAGTTAAGAGGGGTAACCAAGTAGGGGTAACTGTTACTTTTAGATGTGGATTGTGTTATTAAGGCCTTATTTTCCTCCATTTATTTATTTTTACTTATTTTTTCAATTTTCTTAAATAATTTAGTTCAGTAAAAATAAGATTAGTTTAGCAAAAAATATATTATCCTCAATAAATTGTTAAAGTTTTAATTTCAGCAAACATAAATTTAGATCAGCAAAAACAAGATGAGAAGAATATGAGATAAGATCTCATAATAAGCATTAGGTAATGAAAGAGTTAATTGATCACATTTTCTACGATAAAAAAATAACATGCCACACTGATGTAGTGTTTATCGTTATATATTCTCTGTAGTTTTTCTTAGTTAGTTGTTCCTTTTATTCTCCCTTTTTCCCTTAATTAATAGCAAACCCCGTTCCCTCGCATTTTTGACATATTATGCCCATATTTGCCTCGTTATGTGTGTGGTCTCCATTTTGTAAGAATTTTCGTGAAAGTTTAGAAATCGATCAAGGTGACATTTTGGATGAAGTCTTACGGAGTACATTGCGTTGGTTTGAGTCTGTTGTATCCTTACAAATGATTACAAGTTTTTAGGATTCTAATTACAAAGATCACACAGTAATGCTACAGACAATGCTTAAGCTTGTTGACTCGGCGCTGATTAACGGCGTCCAAACTGGCAGGTGAAGGAGATGGCGTGGCCTTAAGAGAACTTGGCGATTAAAGGGTACTTGGCGAGCAGAGGTTCCGCGCCTTGTATACCTGCACAAAGGAATAAATCCTTGGTCGATTTATCCCCCTCCGATGCTTAAGTAAGTAACTGTATAAAGAACTTAAAGAGAGAGAGAGAGAGTTAGAGAGAGAGAAAGAGCACAATAAATGCTTGTAATAAATGTGTATTGAATGCCTTTGTTCAAATTTTTCATGGGTATATATACTAGTGAGAATACATTGTTTAGTCCTTTGTAAAGTAGAACACTATTCTCTTCTCACTACAAGAAAATCCATTTATTGCAACGACTTTTTGCAACGACAAAAAATAGTCGTTGCAATACATTAGTTTTAGCAACCATAAGCTAAAGTCGTTGCAAATGTTGTTGCAAAAAATCAAAAATTTCATTTCCCTCCAACAAAAATTACGCGGGGGTTGAAAATATTTTGGTCAGCTAATGGCAACAAAAGAAGTCGTTGCTAAAACATTTCACCGGTTTACAGCAACACTAAATATTGTTACTAAAGATGAGTAGTACTTTTAGCAACAATGAATGTCGTTGCAAAAAATAAGTGTAAAGTATAGCAACGACTTGTCGTTGCAAAACGTATATGGCACTAATGTAAACCCTCCAAGTTTCTTATACGTATACCTAAAAGTAATACCTCAAATTTATCAACATATCTCCCCCAACAATCAAAAGCCACCGGGCAAATTTATCCCGTTTCCTCCAATATTTTCACCATCTAGCCACTGCACGCAAGGCCACCTTCGCTCACCAGTCGTCCATCACCCCACCTTCAGCCCCATTCGTCCAGGAGCACGAAGACCAACTTCAATTCACTTTAATTCGCACAACAGCCTCTTCACGGCTTCGCCTGCCGGCCCACCTTCACCCCACCTTCAGCCACCTTCGCCCAGCAGCACTGAAGACCACCATCACCCTCACCTGCTTCAATTCGCACAGCAGCAGCGCACGACTCTTCACCCAACCTCGCCCAACAGCATGACAACGAGCACCTGCAGCAGCACTGTCGCCCTCAACTCATTCAATTCGCCCAACAGCACGACTCTACACCGAAGACCACCTGTAGCAGCCTCGCCCTAGTTCATCTCACAAAATTAAGGGTAATTAAGTTATTTAATTCGTTTAATTTTCAATTTTTTGGTTTATAATTTGTTGTTGGTGAAACGAAATTGAAATTTTCATTTTTTTGGTTTATAATTTGATTTGGAAATTCGTGCTTAATTAGAGAAAAATTTGATTGATTGTTGAAATAAAAGAAAAGAAATTAGAGAAAGGTTAAGAAACATATTTTGGAAGGGAGAAAATGGAAGTTTAATTAGGAATAACCTCAAAGATAGGACTTGATAGAATGAAGCTGGTGTGTATATATGATTGCTAATTTTAGTTTTGTATCCAAATTCATATCCTATCTCTGATATGCTTCATTTCCTGTATAAATCTTGACCTCCGGCATCAAGAAAATGGTTGACAAAGGACACTATGCCTGTAAAAGTTTATTATGTTGAAGGTGAGTAAAAGAAAGCAAAGTTGGATATTGTACAAATGGGATTATGTAATCTGGATAGTTGAAGTGGAATTGATGGGCTTGGACGCTTGGTGTAGTTCAGTTTAGAGCTTCAATCAAGTGCCAATATGGTAATGAGATCAAATGCCATGTCAAAATTTGTTTTATGCTTTTACCATCTTATTTAAAGTATTGTTGGCATAAAGGTTGCGAAATTGCGTCTGAAAACATTTGGTTTCTAGCTTTATCTTATGCCAGTCTGATTTTTGGCATATTACATGGGAAAGTGTCCCAAGTGTTACACTTAGCCATTTCTTGAAGTGCGTGACTGACCTACAATCAATTGTCTAAGATTAAGATCAAGAAGATGAAGATAATGGTGATATATTGTTGAGGAGAACAACAACTGGAAATGGTCAGTGTTTGTTTCCACTACGATAATCTTAGTAATATTAATGAAATACTTGCTTATCTTATCCTTTACTCCACTACGATAATCTTAGTAATATTAATGAAATACTTGCTTATCTTATCCTTTACTCCACTCAGGACCTCCAGAGGCTATATTTGACTGGACTCGTGAGATAGACTCTGATCTATCACAAAGTACCAACAACCAAGTGTTCTCTCGGAAACATTAGCGTCTTCTTCAATGCCAAAATGGTACACTATGATATAATAGCTGCTCAACCTTTTATCCCCAGAAGTGAATAACTTTGGCTATAGCTGATGGCAACTAATTTCAAAATTTTGCAGGGCTTCGTATATTTAAAGAGCTTTCTGAAGTCGATTACCTTGTATGTTACTTCTTGTTGTAAATTGCGATGCTTCAGTTTTCTTAGTCTTTTCTTCTTCCAACAAAATACCTTTTGTACAGCCGAGGAGTTGTAGCAGAGCAATGAGGGCTGTAGGGGTTGTTGAAGCTACGTGTGAACAGATATTTGAACTTATAATGAGTATGGATGGGACACGATTTGAGTAAGTTTTTGATTTCAGCTGTAAATTTCTTAATTTGAAGAGCTTTATTGGCATGATCCAAGCTGCTCTTAAACTCTTCTTTTTTAAGCTGTTGCACTTTCTGATGTATTAAAGATGGGAATTCACAATTATATTGAGCATGTACATCTCTGTGTTAAACTTTTGCTATTATGACCGATTTAGAGAATTCCACTACACACCCACACCAAATAAATTATTATGCTAATAGATTATATTTCTATATATATATGTTTTCTTTTTTTTAATTAATGGGTTTGTGGTTTGAAATTTTGAACCTGGGGTCTGAGTGCATCTTCTTTTAGCAAGAGCTTCATGTTGTTCCAGACATATAACTTAGAAATTTCTAAAAATTGTCTTTCACAGATCCATCATAATCGTTGGGCTTTCTTACAAGCTAATTTGGTTTTACCTTTGTATGACTATTCAGATGGGATTGCTCTTTCTAATATGGTAGTTTAGTTGAGGAGGTGGATGGACATACTGCTATCATATACCATAGACTTTAGCTTGACTGGTTTTCAATGTAAGTTCCTCTTGTTAGTTTTTCTTTTGCTTCTATCATCAATTAATCTATCAGAAGACATGGCTACATATATGTGTGTCTAATATCTAGCCGAAAAGATTCCAGAAGAGAGGAAAGTATGCTGTGTTGGATGTTTTTAGTGGAAGTCTCTAAGCTCCCCCCCCCCCTCCTCTTTTTTTGTGGTAGTGGTTTCTACTGTGGAATGAGTAGGAAAAATTGTTTATATATTATCGTGGGTAGAGTTAAAACCATTAATATTGTTCTGTCCTGAAAACATGCAAAAGATGAGCAGAACAATGGATTTAACCTGAAGAAGGTGCCTACCTACCTATCCTAGTGCTATGGTTGCATAGAGCTGCAAAAATTCTCAATACACTTTATATTTCCAATCTGCTTAGTTCTTTAGACCCTGATGTAAGAGTTTTGTTGATGCATTACACTTGTGGCACCTTGTTTGAGCCTTAAAGTTTATACTGTATTGTTT
Source organism: Suaeda aralocaspica (assembly GCA_016808085.1). Taxonomy (NCBI): domain Eukaryota; kingdom Viridiplantae; phylum Streptophyta; class Magnoliopsida; order Caryophyllales; family Amaranthaceae; genus Suaeda; species Suaeda aralocaspica. Next base: position 112,819 of record PYUH01004005.1, on the reverse strand, counting down.
TTGGAATGAAAGGAGGATTTTGGTTTTTTGGCAGAGTTGCAACATTAGTACAATGGTACATTGGTACATTTATGTTTTGAAACCATTTATATGGTGGCTTAGTTCAAAATACAAAGGAGACTCCGCCGAAATTTATGCTCCACTTATTGATAGTATCTTTTATTTTTAAAAATTATCTTATGCACGCATTCTCTTAGTTATGAATTAACTCTTACCATTCTAATACATGCAGGGTTAACAAGATTGTGATCGCATTTTGTTATGAAGATGTTGAAGGTTGCTAATTGTATGCGTAGCGCTTTTGGGTAGTAACATTGCTATAACTTTTGCTATTGATAGGAAAGTGAGAACATTCTAACATCAATTGACATAATGTATGTTTTGGACTCTTTATGTAATGTTCACATATTTTTGGTTTGTAATATACATATTCTAAAAATATATATATATATATATATGTGTGTGTGTGTGTGTGTTTTATTTAAAATTCTACTTTTGGAAGTGGTTGGATTATGTGCAACCCAAATGTATATTTCCGCAGTATATTTGGTTAAAAGATCGATGATTCGTTGCAAAGAATGTTGTGACTTTAGATAAGTTTTTGCAACAAAAAATTGTTGTTGCAAAAATTGTATGGTATGATATTTAATACGTTTAGTAACGACAAAAGTTGTTGCGAAAGACAAGTACCATTAGAAATGAGAACATTTTGCAACACCAAAAGTCGTTGCAAAAAGAAAACTAGCAAGAAAAGGATAACTTTTGCAACGAAAACTGTCGTTGCTAATCAAGATGAATTGCAACAACTATTGTTGTTGTGTCAGACCGTATATATGTCGTTGCAATAAAGAGTACATTAAATTTGGATACAGGTGTTTTTGGCAACGACATTTTAATAGCAACGACAAAAGTCGTTGCAAAAACAACGTTTTTTTGCAACGAAAAAAGTCGTTGCCAATGCTTTCGCTACAGCTATACCCGCAACGACCTTGCAACGACAAAAGTCGTTGCTAAAGCTATTTACAGCAACGACTTTTTATCTTTTGCAACGACTTTGATCGTTGCAATAAATGGATTTCTTGTAGTGTCTTCTTTTTGGTAGGGGGGGAGAGAAGGATAACCCGGCGTGTAATGGAGGTTCCTCTCTCCCACTTGGCTTTCTGTCTTATAATGTGTGTTAATAGGAGGACACGTGTCTTTCATCCGTTGTCCCATATATTGTCACATGGATTAAGGTTAAGCTTTAAATCTGAACCGTTGGATGAGTATATAACACAATCGATTAGCATTCTTTGGAAGCATTGGTCTAGTCGATGGTACTTTACGATCTATGAGACGCAATATCGCTAGCCATAGCTCAGCATCACAAGCAAGCCTCTAAGCAAGCACCTCAAAAAGTCCCTTATATATTTTTTCTTCTTCAATTCAAGAAAAGACTTATGGAGAAGTACAGAGCACGGGTTGTGGCCGCAATACCTCTACTATGCAGCCACATGCCCTATTCCAACGAATTTTCATTTTACTTCCTCCCTTTTGCCACTTGCTTGAGATTTGTTTTGCCTATATAATCAGCCATATTTTTGATGTATTGGATATATTCTACTATCTTTTAGCTTCTATTAGTTTATTTTGTTGAATTAGACCAAATTAGTTAACCTAGTTTTGTATTTCTCAAATATTGTTCATTAAAAGTGAGTAGCGTTCTTATAGTTTAGTGTTCCATTGTTATTGCTCAAGCTTTTCATACTTCGAAATTTGGCTCTAAATTATTGAATTCAAGCTTCTAGTAATCTCCTTAATCTCTTGCAATAATTTTATTTCAATCTATTTCAAGTTCTATAATTACTTATTGTTCAAGTTTCATAAGTTTTCATGCTCATGTTCAGCAATTCTTTGTAGTATTGTCAAACCATTTTATAACTTACTTATTTGCAATAATATTGATTAATAATGAATTACAATTATAGCTTAGTTATTAAAATGGTTAGTGAGTAGTTTTAAGTGCTAAGGTGTGGGTGAAACCCTCACCTTCTTCCATGACTTAGTTGATTCTTAGTAAAAACCAAGCTTGGGGGTAACTAGAGTCATTACATGGGATTATAATCATGTAGTTTATGACTTGCTACCATAAATATCGTCTTAGGTTACTCAATAATGGATCGAGATTGAGATGAAGTTAAGTGAAGACTCCCCATTTTCGGTGGATTTGAGTACCATGAGGATAGGTGTTTAAACAGAGGGACGTTACTAGCCTTCGTGAGTATGTGCTTACGAGCCATTTTGTGTTCACGCCATGAGAATAAATCGTGTCCATATTTCCACTCGTCATGCTAGCTCGAGAGAGTAGACATGGCTCTTAGAATGATTTCCCCTACACGTTTCCCTCTATACTTGGTTTGACATAGGAATCTGCGCCTTCATGTAGGAAAAGAGCGGTGAGTCCCTTACCTTAAACATCTTAATGCATAGTCTAAAACTCTAGTTATTTCTACTTTGTGACAATCCATGTTTCATATATAGCAATTCCCAACTTAACTTACTTATCAGATGGCCTTATTGTTGAGACCTTTTTCCCATGGGATTCGATCCTTACTTACCCTTATTAGTAGCCTAGTGAGCCTTGTTCAATTTATCTTTGGTAGCCACAACAACGGGCTAGGTACCACCTATAGGCAATATATGGCTTTGTACTAGCTTAAAAATTACATGTGCCAAGTTGGACCATATTTTAAAAACTTATTGACTCAACAGTTCATATGTTTTCCATTTTGTTCAATCTTCATTTCAATTCAAATATATAAAAGTCTTACTAGCGGGACTTTACATAGCACATTATATTGTAGAAAATGCTCTAATTAATGGATGGTGGTGGTAATTGAAGGTTTGGTAATGGATCCCCCCGGAAAATCCATTAAATTTAGAATCAATGGTAGGAAAATTGGTGATTACAAAACGATTTGATGGAAACTCCTATATTGATAAGTCATTGATGAGGTCGAATTTATAAAAAGACTATTGGATGAAAACAAGTCATTGATGAGGTCGATTTTGTAGAAAGACAATTGGGAAAGACAATCGGATAAAAACAAGGTAAATTTAACCTCCATGATCAACCTATAAGTACAAGCTTGCTCATAGAGGAAATCAAAGGTACATAAAGATATTCTTTCTTTGATTTTTCCGACACCTTTTTTTCCTTATAAATTTCCCCCTAATTCTTCATCTATTCTTTCTTTTCATCTATTGTTTTCCTTGGAAAGTTTATCATTATGATCCATTTTTTTTAATCCACCTGATTCATCTTTTAGGCTAATTCGGATTCGGAACTCAGTTATGGGTGGTTAGGTTCTAGTCCCTTCTCAATTGTTGTTGTAGAGGATCGAACATGGGTCCTCTTTATCAATTGTAGTTTCAATCCCGTCTTTAACTAGCTTTACGTACGCTTCTAAATTAAATTTCACCTTTCATCTTTCACTTTTGTGACAAATGGATACCATCAAGTTTTTATATTTGGTAACCACTTACTATAATATTTTCCTATTTTGGACCTACTTAAATTCTAACATGCTACAAGTGGAACTTATTCATTTGCTATTGAATTTATGACCGATATTGTTTCAAGTTTCAATGGTTTAATTCTTAAAAAAGATTTTCAGTGGGAAATATACACACGACAACTCGACATGTGCTCTTTAATGATCAAGCGAATGTTATTTTAGGTAATCTTTTGAATCCAATATAACAAGTAAAAAGTAACGGAATGAGTATTAGATATATTTTTTTTAATAGATATTGCTAAAACTGAAAACAAAGTATTTCTTTAAAAAAAAAAAATAATAATAATAAATAGATAAATGTTATAAAATATTATTTTATGGATGTCCATTATATCCCTTAGGTATAATCTAGAACATTTTGGATACTAGGGTTTACTCTACAGGATATTATATATATATATATATATATATATGTATGTATACTTTGGTACTGAATAAGAAGGCAGATTTATTCTCTTCCACAAATACTCTCAATAAAACCCTATTTTCTATAACACGTTATCAGCACGAATCTCAGGTTCATTGATAATATACCACGAATAGTCAAAGTTTTTCAGTTTTCTCAACTTTTTAATCTTTTTTAGAAGGTGGGTTCACAAACAAGAAAAAAAAGGATGTATGTAAGTATGCTCACTGTCCTGTTCAATTCTTATTGATTGCTTCTTTTTGGTTGGCCTTGTATATTATATATATATATATTTACAGTTAATACCTCTAAAAGAGATATGTATGTATGTATGTTGAAATCGTTTGATTTATAGTAGTTTAATAGTATATATAATATGTCTAGATTATTAGCATATAAAATTATTTCAATTAATAGTATTTGTAGTATGATAATTTATTGTATATTAGAATATATATATATAGTGTAGTGCTAGTATGATAAGATATAATATTTATATATGCTAATGATAGATGTATTTAATATGTAATGTAAAAGATGTTAATTATTTAATTATATATGTAATCTAAATGATGCAAATTTAGTAAATATGTATCATTGATTGATTTAGATGATTTAGATCTCTTAGTCTTGTGTCGCTATAGAGTGTAATCAAATAAAGTATAATTAATATCACGATATTATTAGGTTAATAGAATCTTGAGTATAAGTATTATAATAATTAGAAATTGCTGATATAATTGTTGTTATTGTTTTGTGTTTTGTTCAATGATTTTAATTTTTTTTTTATGGCTATTGATAAAGTTCAATGATAAAGAGGCAATCATATGTGGATTAATTATTATTATTATTATTATTATTATTATTATTATTATTATTATTATTATTATTATATATATGGCTATTGACATTATAAATTGGTTAACAACATACAGTTAGTTAGTTTATCATTCATTATATTGGTACATGTGGAGTAAGGACTCTAGTCATTATCTTGTCTACTAGTATAACTAGGAGTTTATGCTTTATTATAATTTCACTAGGATTAGGATTTCCATCTTTATATAAATTAAGTGTTAAGCATTCATTTTTATCAATATGAATTATCAAACAATAATATTAGCGTAGACGAGTATTTTTAATGCAAAGCTTATCACCCACCATGGTTTATTTTATTTTATTACATATATATATAGTGTTTCGTGAATTTGTCTATACAGTATATATGTATTAAGTAAATTTGTAATTGTTGATTACTTGACTCATTTATCAGTAAATTCGTGGCATATATACATTTATTACACTATATAATAGTTCCTAATTTGCAATATTATTTTGATATAGTAAATTATGTCAAACCTAGCAAAACTTGAATTTGCGGCCCTTGATATTACTGGAAAGAATTATTTGTCTTGGGTATTGGATGCTGAAATTCATCTAGATGCAAAAGGTCTTGGAAAAACTATCAAAGCAGGAAATCAAGAAAACAGTCAAGACAAAGCTAAAGCTATGATATTCCTTCGCCATCACCTTCATGAGGCCCTTAAGACTGAATATTTAACTGTGAAAGACCCAATGGTGCTTTGGAATAATTTAAAGGAAAGGTACGACCACCAGAAAAATGTTATCCTCCCTCAAGCTCGTTATGAATGGCTTAATTTAAGATTACAAGATTTTAAATCAGTAAGTGAGTATAACTCAGCCATGTTTAGAATCACTTCTAAACTGAAATTATGTGGAGAAAAAATAACTGATGAGGATATGTTGGAAAAGACATATACCACTTTTCACAAGGATAATCTCTTATTGAGTAAACAATATCGTGAAAAGGGCTTTAAAAAATATTCTGAATTGATATCTTGTCTTCTAGTGGCTGAACAAAATGATGAGCTTTTATTGAAAATTCATGAATCACGGCCAACTGGCTCTACTGCATTCCCTGAAGTGAATGCTGCATCCCATAATGGGATACGAATTATCAATAGAGGCCCTGCCAGCAGCAGTGGTCGAGGTCGTGGTGGAAGTCATGGCCGCAGAAGAGGTCGTGGATATTATAGAGGTAGAGGTGGTCATTTCAAAAACTCATATTCTCACCGGAAGTGGGATAATGAGGATGGTAGTAAAAAGCATGAGAAGGCTAAAAGTGAGACTATGTGCTACCGTTGTGGAGGAAAGGGCCACTGGTCTCGTATATGTCGTACACCAAAGCATCTTGTTGACCTTTATCAGCAGTCTCTGAAAAAGAAAGGAAAGAAAGTGGAGACTAACTTGGTATATGAAGATGGCGAAGGTGATTTTGATAATGGTGATACAACTCACCTGGAGGTTGCAGATTTCTTCACCACCCCTGAAGGGAATAATTAAGTCAATAATAATTATGTCTATTAGCAAATAAAGATTTAGTAGTTTACATTCATAATTTAGTTAGAATAATTTATGTTATTTACTTTGGCTTTGTTATTTTATGCATGAACTTGATAGTTCAATAGTTTGTTTTGTGCTTTAAGACTTTGTTACTTTAATCTTATTTTAGTTACTTTGAATATTTGGATATTTTAGGATATGTTATTTACTTTCTATTATTTTATTTGAAGAACATGAATGCTCTCCAAGCTCAATTAACAATAAATGGTGAAGAAATATGTCTAGCTGATAGTGCAACTACTCATACAATACTTAAAAATAAGAGATATTTTTCTCAATTGATGATGAATAATATAAGTGTGAATACTATATCCGGTAGTGCAAACATTATTGAAGGCTCCGGAAGAGCAACTATATTGATGCCTATGGGAACAAAATTCGAAATTGTTGATGCTTTGTACTCCCCTAAGTCTCAAAGAAATTTATTGAGTTTTAAAGATATCCGTCAAAACGGATACCATATTGAGACAATAAGTGAAGGAAATAATGAATTCCTTCAAATTACGAGTATAACCCAAGGCACTAAGCAGGTTTTGGAGAGATTATCTGCACTCTCCACTGGCTTGTACTACACAAAGATTAATGTTATTGAGACATATGCTATTGTAAACCAGAAGTTTACAGATAGCTTTATAGTTTGGCATGACCGGTTAGGCCATCCCGGTTCATCAATGATGCGGAAAATAATTGAAAATTCACATGGACATTTTTTGAAGAGCCATCAGATTCTTCAAAATGATTATTCTTGTGCTGCTTGCTCCCAAGGTAAGTTGATCATTCGGCCATCACCAGCGAAAATAAATTATGAATCTATTTCTTTCCTTGAACGTATACAAGGAGACATATGTGGACCAATACATCCACCATGTGGACCATTTAGATATTTTATGGTTTTAATCGATGCATCGACTAGATGGTCACATGTGTCCTTACTATCAACCCGCAACCTGGCGTTTGCGAGGTTACTTGCTCAATTGATAAGATTACGAGCACAATTTCCAGATTTTCCTATTAAGAATATACGTCTGGATAATGCTGGTGAATTTACTTCAAAGGCTTTTAATGATTATTGTATGGCTGTTGGAATTAATGTTGAACATCCTGTAGCACATGTTCATACACAAAATGGTCTTGCAGAATCACTAATTAAACGTCTTCAGTTGATTGCTAGACCATTACTTATGAAGTCGGATCTACCGATTTCTACTTGGGGACATGCTATTTTACATGCTGCAGCACTAATTCGCATCAGGCCAACCAGTAAACATAAGTTCTCCCCATCACAATTGGTTTGTGGTCAGGAACCAGAACATCTAAGAACTTTTGGATGTGCTGTATATGTGTATGTTCCAATTGCTCCACCACAACGCTCTAAGATGGGTCCTCAAAGGAGGCTGGGCATACATGTCGGGTTTGAATCCCCATCAATAATTAGATACCTAGAGCCATTAACAGGTGATCTATTTACTGCTCGTTTTGCAGATTGTCACTTTAACGAGTTAGTTTTCCCAGCATTAGGGGGAGAGAACAAGCAGCTGGAAAGTGAAATTAGTTGGAATGAATCATCATTAAACCACCTTGATCCTCGCACTAAACAATGTGAATTGGAAGTCCAAAAGATAATTAATTTACAAAGCTTAGCAAATCAATTGCCAGACGCATTTACTAACCTAAATAGAGTAACTAAGTCACATATACCAGCTGTAAATGCTCCTATCAAGATTGATGTCCCTGAAGGACAATCTCATGAGTCTAAGGCACGCCTAAAGCGTGGTAGACCAGTAGGTTCCAAAGATAAGAATCCTCGGAAAAGAAAAGGAGCAATGATAAGTAATGGCCAGATTGAGGAAGCAATAAATGAAGGATCTCCAGAAGAGACCATAGACATGACAAATGATAGTGTTCTAGAAGAACCTCAGGTACCTGAAAATGAAGAGATCTCAACAGATTATGTCATGTCTAGAATAACTTGGAACCGAAATGAAATCGACGTCGATGATGTTTTTGCATATAATGTAGCACTTGATGTTATGAATGAAAAAGAGGATCATGAGCCTAAGTCCATTGAAGAATGTAGGAAAAGAGATGATTGGCCAAAATGGAAAGAAGCAATTGGTGCAGAATTGAAATCACTTGCAAAGAGAGAAGTATTTGGGTCAATAGTTCGTATACCTGAAGGTGTAAAATCAGTGGGATATAAATGGGTCTTTGTGCGGAAAAGAAATGAAAAGGGTGAAATTGTGAGACACAAAGCACGTTTAGTTGCACAAGGATTCTCACAAAGACCTGGTATTGATTTTGAGGAGACATATTCTCCTGTGGTGGATGCAACTACTTTCAGATTCTTAATTAGTCTGGCAGTAAGACATGGACTTGATTTACGACTAATGGATGTTGTAACAGCTTACTTATACAACCCACTTGATAGTGATATATACATGAAACTCCCGGAAGGTTTCAAGTTGCCTGAAGCAACTGGTTCGCGTTCTCGAGAACAACATTGTATTAAGTTAAATAGATCCCTTTATGGATTGAAACAATCAGGGCGTATGTGGTACAATCGCCTTAGTGAATATTTGTTGAAAGAAGATTATAGAAATGACCCTATTAGCCCTTGTATTTTCATAAAGAAATTCGGGTCAGGTTTTGTGATTATTGCTGTCTATGTTGATGATTTGAATATCATTGGAACTCCAGAAGAGATTTCAATAACAGTGGAATACTTGAAAAAAGAGTTTGAAATGAAAGATCTTGGTAAGACAAAATTTTGTTTAGGGCTACAAATTGAGCACCTAAAAGAAGGAATCCTTGTGCATCAAACTACATACACAGAGAAGGTGCTCAGAAGATTTTATATGGATAAAGCACATCCGTTAACTAGCCCAATGGTTGTAAGATCACTAGATGTTGATAAAGATCCTTTTCGCCCTCGGGAAAATGATGAAGAGATTCTTGGTCCTGAAGTACCATATCTAAGTGCAATAGGAGCATTGATGTACCTTGCTAGTCACACAAGACCCGACATATCATTCTCTATTAATCTATTATCAAGGTTTAGCTCATGTCCTACCCGAAGGCATTGGAATGGGGTTAAGCATATATTTCGCTATCAAGGTACGAAAGATAAAGGTTTGTTCTTTTCTAACACCTCCAAAGAAGAATTAGTTGGTTTTGCAGATGTAGGGTATTTATCAGATCCTCATGTTGCTCGATCACAAACTGGATATGTATTTACATATGGTGGTACCGCAATCTCTTGGCGTTCCATGAAACAAACCATTGCTGCTACTTCTTCTAATCATGCAGAAATTGTAGCAATTCATGAGGCTAGCCGAGAATGTGTATGACTAAGGTCTCTAATTCAGCACATACAAGAAGATTGTGGTCGATTATGTGAAAAACAAGCTCCGACTACATTATATGAAGACAATGCAGCCTGTAATGCACAACTCAAGGAAGGGTACATTAAAGGTGACAGAACGAAGCATATTTCGCCAAAGTTTTTCTTCACCCATGACCTTCAGAAGAATAGTGAGATTAGTGTCCAACAGATTCGTTCAAGCGAAAATTTAGCAGATTTATTTACCAAGGCGCTTCCTACTGCTACATTCAAGAAATTAGTTCGTCAAATCGGGTTGCGTCATCTCAAGGATCTCAACGGATGATATTATGAGGGGGAGTCAATGCGCGCTGTACTCTTTTTCCCTTAGCTATGGTTTTTCCCACTGGGTTTTCCTGTTAAGGTTTTTTAATGAGGCAGCATTGCAGATGCGCATTATAAAATGATGTATATTTGCTTTATAATGGATATCCAAGGGGGAGTGTTATAAAATATTATTATTTTATGGATCTCCATTATACCCCTTAAGTATAATCTAGAACATTCTGGATAGTAGGTTTTACTCTACAGAAAACCCTTAATGTTTATATATATTTATACTTTGGTACTGAATAAGAAAGCAGATTTATTCTCTCCCACAAATACTCTCAATCAAACCCTATTTTCTATAACAATAAATAAAAAATAAAAATTCATGAAGTTTCTAAAGTGTTCTAAAATTTAGTTACTACTTACTACTAGTCGGTTAACTCCGTCTTGCTACTCAAGACACCCGTTCTAATTTTTCTAGGGGCTGTACCACCCACCGTCTTTCATCCAACACAAAACCCCTAATTTCATCGGCAAAACCCTAATTTCAATTTCAATTTCAATTTCAATTTCAATTTCAATTTCAATTTGTCTAATTTTCTACTAAATTTCAAATTCATAGTCCACACCATAGTAAATTCCTCCCTGTTAATGTCCCCTAACAATTCTACATATTCCGAACATTCATCCGATATGGTATTTATTCTCTCATTATTTTTTCTTTTTTTTTATTTGATTTTTTCTGTCCTTTTTTAACAATCTTGATTCATTGAGAGTTATATGTTAATGTTAATTATTGGTGAATTTTTCTGGGTATTTTTTTTAATCTAAAAGTTGGTGTTTGTGTTTTAGAATTTGGAATTTTCCGCTTTTTCTGGGTTATAATTGCTATAATTGATAAATATAGTTGAAATTTGATTAATTGCATTTTTCAAACTTTAATATAAATAAAAAATTTGGTATAAAACTTTGGTGTAACAAATAGAATTTAATTGAAAGGATTCTAATAGCAGAAGAATGAATGTACAAACTCTTTTTTGTGTTTGGTTTTTTTTTTTTTTTTTTTTAAAAAATTACGAACAGACTGACTTGTGATGATTAATACTAGTGAGGTGCCTAATATTTTCGTATCGGTTGCTGAATAGGCGGCACCGATTGTAGCTGGACTTTGTGTAGCTGCAACTGCTTTAGCAGGTAGATATGGGATTCAAGCTTGGCAAGCATTTAAGGCACGACCTCCTACGGCTAGGATGCGTAGATTTTATGAAGGCGGGTTTCAGCAAACCATGACAAGGCGAGAAGCTGCTCTGATTCTCGGTGTCAGGTACTTCCAGCATTATTTTAGAACTATCACATGAATTGATATTAATGATTAGAAAGCTGCTGTATTATGTATTTTGAATTTGTTTGATTGCGATTAATGTTTTATTTATTTCTTATATGGTAGGATGTCATGAGATTAAATTGTTTCTTGTAGTTGAAAAATGAATGTTGTGAATGATAGAAGTATAGAGCTATAGAAAACTTAATGTTTAATGTATCTGAGCTAGCACTATTTTTCTTTTTTTTTTTTAACTACCTAACTAGGGTAAGCTTTGAATGTCCAAACAGTTATCGACATAATTGAGTATATCCATTTCGTCGTTTCTTGAATTAATGAAGCAATGATCAGCTTTTGCACCTTGCCAAATAATTATGATTCTGCCTTTTTGGATGGCTCTATGTAATCAAAATCTCCAGCCTTGATTTGTCTTACCCTGGTCACAAGGCTCTTACTTGTGTGTGGAACCCCTTTTCTGGAAACACTTGTTTTGATAACATCTTTTGTGGTTGTGTGGTATATGTTGTATGTGCGCTTACTTCTGGCTCTTTCAGTGTACCTATTGGGTGACCTTCCCACGGACCCATGCCAGTGTCCAACATGTACTTTTGATCTAAAACTGAATTGTATATATTTGTTGATCTTGATTATGATCCTTGAAATATAGTAGTAAAAGATAGGTTATTTTTATTATGTTGTATACTACCAAATATGATACTTTGTAGTTTGTAAGACCTAGAGTTAACAAAAGTTGCTAGTTTACCGACTAAAAGCTCTTTTGATAATGTTTATGTTTAAAATTTGGATCTTGTTGGATTGTTGCCCGTATGATTCAACATGGTGAGTACAATGTATCAAAAGGCGCGCCTCGGTCCAAGCTGCAATGGGTAGTGTTTTTTTGGGGTTTAGGCGGGACGATTTTGTTAATGCTTAAGACGCACCTCTTCTTCTTTTTTTCCCCACTTTTCTTAAGTGCACCTTGAGCTTTTTTCGTCATTGGGCGAGTCAAGGTCATGAAGATCTGTATAGCTTTTACGGTTCGTTGAACGCCGGAAGTCTGAAACTGATTTAACCCAAAAAGATAAAGTACAGATCTTAGTGAGAGCAACATGAAGATAAGCTAATGGCAGATAGAGTAAATAATATTTCATTCGGCAAGACTTTGCTTTTGTGTTGCTCTTGTAAGGGAATGTATAAACCAGAAATATTCTTACTTGATTGCTCTGTAGTTTTTCCATTATATTGCTTCAATATAGGTATGGGCTTTGGAAATAAATATTCATATCTGTTCATTTTTACTGGAAAACATTGTTGAGGAAGTAAATGGGGATAGAGTTGGGCTGTTAGCTTGGTGGATGAATCTTGCAAATAAGCATGCTCTCTGTGAAGGCTCAGATCTGTTTCCAGTGCTTTGGCTGGTCTGTGGTTGACTTATAATTTTGATGCAAGGTTAGTCAGGGTATAGGGGAGCTAGTGTTTAATCCCTAAAAAAAAAAAACACTTTAAAGGGAAGGCCTTGAGTTTATCAAGTCTTCCTTTAATTCTGATATTTGACATATGAAATATAAAGTCAATCTTAAATATGTAGCGTGCTCTCTGTGAAATACACCAGGTAGAATGAAAACATAGATCGTATGCTGAGCACCACCTTAAACATGATTTTTGAAGAGAGCCTAGAATAGAATGACCAAACTCTATATTATCAGAAAATAAATTTGGTAAGGCTATTGGTTGGTCTAACAGTATAATACTTCAACAATGTCAGATGTGAGCGATACTAACCTAGTAGGTGTTTTATAGAAGTCACATCCTAATGTAACTTCATATTAGCCTTTGCTTCACATGCGTAATAGTCTTAGAGATTGTTCTGCCTGATTCTGTGGCACGATCTGATAAACTTATCTTACCCATTTCCCTTCTTGCTGCTAATCTTCTATGACATCTTTTATGAGTTTTATCCCTTTAGCTTAAATTGTGATGTCAAGCTATATCATCCCCAGAATTCTTAAATCACCTGTAAAAAAAGTTGACCAAAGTCTTGTCCTTGGGAATCAGAATACACACAGGTGTGGCGGTGCCTAAAAGGATTGCTTTTGGTGCTCAAAGAACCCCTTCTCTCGAATTCAGCATTGCTGTGTAATCTACAACAACAACAACCATAGCTTTGGTCCCTGATTAATTTGGGGTAGGCTGTGCATGAACATTTGCGAGGAGTTGCATGTCATATCCTCATATCTACTCCCTGCACTCTTCCGTATATAAAACCAAACCTTGTATCACTTTCAACCATCCTCATCGAAGTTTGATTTGGTCTTCCTGTATCCCTCATCCAATAGTCTTCATAGTATGCAACGTTGACCCAATTCAAAAATCCATAATTTCATGAGATTTACACCTAGAACGTAGAAAGTTATACTGATTGCCATGCTGTAAATATGAAGGCATGTTTAGATTTTTAGTTTTTATGTCAACCCCAAATTTATTTCCTTTGTTAATTGTTTTTGTATGACCCCCCTGCAGTTCAGAACTGAACAGTAATTAAGCTAATTGCACAACTAATTTTAGGCTTATTGAGAAATGGATATGCTACGTTGATATATAGACCTCCAGTCAACCACCCTCTATGTATTTGCTGTTATTTTGTCTGTGCCTCTATGATATCTGTCGAAAATACTCTGGGCTTAAGCCGGCTCTTATAAATTTTGGCTGCAATTTTTTGATAGGGAAAGTACAGCTTTGGAAAAAGTAAAGGAAGCACATAGAAAAGTGATGATTGCGAACCACCCTGATGCAGGTGGTAGCCATTACTTGGCGTCAAAAATCAATGAAGCGAAAGATATGATGCTGGGCAAATCAAAGAGCAGTGGATCTGCTTTCTAACATTTTTGCTTCATGCATCTTTTATGGTTCCAGGAGAACGACGAGTTTGGATGCAATGCTACATTTGTTGGTTACAGCCTTACAGGAGTTGTATTGAATTGGTTACCAATGTGATTAAGACCTTGATGATATTATTTGTATTGTTCTCCCTATAGGTTTGTGGATCTGTTAACCATTAATTATATTCTTGATCAGCTGATTCATTGTTATCTTGGCTGCCTCTTATATGCAGCGAGCTCACAATAACTCATTTTGAGGTTGGGGTTGCTAAGTTCTTACTTCTTCTGGTTTGTAATTTTGAATGTCTTTAGTGTGATAGTGTTGTTATACAATTTTGATGATTGGCAAAGTTGCCTCAATAAAATAGTAAGGATTAACTTGCACATTTGCTATTATGGTTAAAACCAACTTGAAAGTGCCAATAACTCAATAAGGATGATTGAAGTGGTTTTAATAGAAAATTTGCTCAACTCTGATGGATGAATGTAGGAAACTGGACTTGAGTTTACATTTGGTCCTTTTTGCAATTGTATTTTCTATTGATCTCTCTCATTTTTCAATTTTTAATTCACTAAACGGTTACAAACTTGCAACTTTTAACAACGATGTAACTTTCTATTTGAATGAAAAGTTAAACCGGTGAATCTCTTTTTAAATCAAGTATACCCACGGAAAAGTGGTCGTACTATCAAAAATCCGACTTTGAGTTGAAATGCTATCCAATAACAAGATGAGTAATGGTATTCCAACTCCTAACATGACTCACCATAATGTACTCAAAGCTGCTAAACATATGAAGAACATCAATATAAATATAAGTGAAAAAGCTAGGCTAATTTAATTATTCACTTGATAAAGCACCTTACTCTTTTTAATTTTAATATTGGATGTTTCAAACTTGCAACTTTTTAGTTTGATCGTCATGGAAGTGGATATACTTTGTATCACTTATCAAAACCCAAAAACCTAATTTTAAAACAAAACATTCGAACATGTCTATGTTATGCCAATTTGCTAAATATACAATGACTACCAAACAAGAAATAAATGCTCTCATTACTAAAGGACAACTACAGTCAACTAACCATGTTATGTATGTGCATACCTTGTGGAGTTATGGCAAACTAGTACTCGTAATCCGTATTATTTTGGGCTTTTGGAAAAAAATAAATTCCAAATAACTCTATTTATCCATGTACAAACAAACACACTAAATAGGCAAATACCTACACATGGCTAAGTTGACTAAACATAAATTACAGGACCCATATTCAATCATGGACATTTTAGAGTCACCGATTAATGATATTTTGACATAGTGGTTAAGAACAACAAGTTAGAAGTTCGAATTTTTCATCCCTATTTTGTAACTTCTTAAATAAATAAATAAAATGTCCAAGGTCAAAATTAATCTACCCTAAAAGAAAATACATTGAAAAATGATAAGGGAACAAACAAAAGTAATGCAACCCACAAAATTGCAAGGAAAAACTTAATATGCATAGTGAGTAAATTACCCACTTGAAACAGGGTAATAAATCTGTCAAAAAAGAAACAAAGTAATAGAAAATTAATTAAATTGGTGAGATTTACTAAATATTAATGTGTATTAGTAATGAATTGTTTACCCAGAAAAAAATTGTTCATTCTAATCCCAAAATCAAAAAATGTTTAATATTGCCTGTTAGCAAAGTTTTACAATATATCATGCAATCTATCTTGACAATTTAGATGGTGAACAGATTACAAAGTGTACAATATATGATGATAAATTGGTAATACCACAAGGATTGCAAGATTAACTTAGTTTGTGAGATGTCAAAGTACAATACTTTTGCTTTCATTTCCAATAAAACAAACACATCATACAAAGAGTTGTTTCCCTAAAAAATGTTGTAAACCTTTTCAATTTCTTAAATACATCCTAACTTCTATTAATTCCATGAATACTGTCCACGTCATTGGTCTTTGATTAAATTGTTTTTAGCCGGTTTTCATTATAAGCCGCTACTCTACTTAGCATTATTATCAAGAAAATCGCCGTCTGAAATAGCGGTTTTGTATTTAAGAAACTTGTAAAGCACGGCTTACACACAAATCGCGGTTTTGAAACGAGTGGAAGCTGTCAACATGAGCAGGACAAACCGCCATTCAGGATGGCGTTTTTCCGGAAGATAAAGCGCCATTTTGGATGGGGTTTTATAGGTAAATAAACCGCTATCTAGGACGGCGGTTTATTGCCCAGAAAGCCACCATTTGGAATAGGGCTTTACAATGTAACCATATTTNATCCGACTTTGAGTTGAAATGCTATCCAATAACAAGATGAGTAATGGTATTCCAACTCCTAACATGACTCACCATAATGTACTCAAAGCTGCTAAACATATGAAGAACATCAATATAAATATAAGTGAAAAAGCTAGGCTAATTTAATTATTCACTTGATAAAGCACCTTACTCTTTTTAATTTTAATATTGGATGTTTCAAACTTGCAACTTTTTAGTTTGATCGTCATGGAAGTGGATATACTTTGTATCACTTATCAAAACCCAAAAACCTAATTTTAAAACAAAACATTCGAACATGTCTATGTTATGCCAATTTGCTAAATATACAATGACTACCAAACAAGAAATAAATGCTCTCATTACTAAAGGACAACTACAGTCAACTAACCATGTTATGTATGTGCATACCTTGTGGAGTTATGGCAAACTAGTACTCGTAATCCGTATTATTTTGGGCTTTTGGAAAAAAATAAATTCCAAATAACTCTATTTATCCATGTACAAACAAACACACTAAATAGGCAAATACCTACACATGGCTAAGTTGACTAAACATAAATTACAGGACCCATATTCAATCATGGACATTTTAGAGTCACCGATTAATGATATTTTGACATAGTGGTTAAGAACAACAAGTTAGAAGTTCGAATTTTTCATCCCTATTTTGTAACTTCTTAAATAAATAAATAAAATGTCCAAGGTCAAAATTAATCTACCCTAAAAGAAAATACATTGAAAAATGATAAGGGAACAAACAAAAGTAATGCAACCCACAAAATTGCAAGGAAAAACTTAATATGCATAGTGAGTAAATTACCCACTTGAAACAGGGTAATAAATCTGTCAAAAAAGAAACAAAGTAATAGAAAATTAATTAAATTGGTGAGATTTACTAAATATTAATGTGTATTAGTAATGAATTGTTTACCCAGAAAAAAATTGTTCATTCTAATCCCAAAATCAAAAAATGTTTAATATTGCCTGTTAGCAAAGTTTTACAATATATCATGCAATCTATCTTGACAATTTAGATGGTGAACAGATTACAAAGTGTACAATATATGATGATAAATTGGTAATACCACAAGGATTGCAAGATTAACTTAGTTTGTGAGATGTCAAAGTACAATACTTTTGCTTTCATTTCCAATAAAACAAACACATCATACAAAGAGTTGTTTCCCTAAAAAATGTTGTAAACCTTTTCAATTTCTTAAATACATCCTAACTTCTATTAATTCCATGAATACTGTCCACGTCATTGGTCTTTGATTAAATTGTTTTTAGCCGGTTTTCATTATAAGCCGCTACTCTACTTAGCATTATTATCAAGAAAATCGCCGTCTGAAATAGCGGTTTTGTATTTAAGAAACTTGTAAAGCACGGCTTACACACAAATCGCGGTTTTGAAACGAGTGGAAGCTGTCAACATGAGCAGGACAAACCGCCATTCAGGATGGCGTTTTTCCGGAAGATAAAGCGCCATTTTGGATGGGGTTTTATAGGTAAATAAACCGCTATCTAGGACGGCGGTTTATTGCCCAGAAAGCCACCATTTGGAATAGGGCTTTACAATGTAACCATATTTCACCTTCACTAAAACTGTCAACAATGACCAAGCAAAACCTCCATCGAAAAAAAAAAAAAAAAAAACTACCCACAAGATGACGTGGACGGTATTTTTGAAATTAAGAGAAGTGTGATTGTATTTAGGGAATTGCAACTCTTTAGAACATTTTTTAGGAAAACAGTTCTTATACGAAGTTATACTTGCATATATTACTTGATCAATTGAACGTAATTTTACTCCAATAAAAATAAAATGAACTAAAACATAGCCTAAAGTCCTTAATAGCATCAAGTACAACAAAAGCACGAAATGACTATAAAAGTAACAACCAACAACAACAAGTGAGTGATGAGACTTCATTCATGTGCATTTGTTTTGAGAGCATGTCACACCTCACACTCTCAAACTATAATAAACTCAAACTCACTAATTAATTAATTAATTATAATTGTCGTACGTTAACAAGAATAATGACTGCATTAAAATAAAAATAACTGAACATTTAACCTGAATTTCCTTGCAGTAATTATTGCATTTGTTATTTTCTTTTCCCTTTTTTGGTACGGTGGTGGAGCAGTTGTCGCATTTAGTCGGTCTTTGGGTCCCACCTTCCATTACATTATTCTCATCAATTTTTTCTTTTAAAAAAAAAAAAAATTATTTCAAACTTTCAACTCAATTTCTTCATTTTTCTTTCATTATTTTGTAAGTTTCTCAGCTTTTGCCTTTTCGACAACAAAATTGTTGAATGCTGAGTAACTTCATTGCTGTAATGATGCTCTAACATCAGCTGATTTTGTGGCCCTTTTTTTATTTCCTTTAATTATTATTATTATTTTTTTTTTTGTTATAATATTTTTTTTTAGTTTTTTCTTATCTTTTTACTGAAAAAACTTTTTCAAAATTCCTGTTTTTATTTTATTTCAGTGATTTCAGTGATAGTGAAAAAGACATTGATGTTAGTGTTTTGATGCTTCCACTTCAAGCAAGGTTGATTCTTGCAATCACCCACTAAAAAAGATTCTTCAATTTTAAGCTAAAACCTTCCCCAAAAAAAAAACCCAAATTATTAACATCCAAATCTTAATATCCAAGCTTATTAATTCATACTAAAAAAACCACTTTTGAAAATCCATTAATCCAATGTATCAGCCTCAAATATTTACTTAAATTATTTTACAATTCGATGCAAACAATGTCGGAGATTGGAAGATCATCAGGGTCATGGAGGGAAGAATTAGCAAGTTTAGTAGATGATGGTATTCATTATAATGAATTCGATTCAAAACAATTCCAACAAAATAATAATAATAATTTCAGTTTCGAAAGCGAAAACCAAAGAATGGAAGAAGAAGATATAAAAGATCAAATCAAAGGGTTTGTTAAAGCATGGGGTGAATTATTAATAGACCTTTCAAAAGGGTGTAAAGATGTTATTCAACAAAGTTTAGTTGATGAAGAATCTTATTTTGTTACACATTTTGGACCGTCTTTAACTAAGGTTTCTAATGGTTTGAGTTTTTTGAATGATTATTTGCCTGAAGATCGTCACCCTATTCATGCTTGGCCTATCATTATTTTCGTTTTCATCCTTGCTCTTTCAGGTTGATTTTCTTTCGTTTATTGAAAGTTTTGGTTATTTTTTGTGTGTTTAATTATGTGTTTTTGTGGTAAAGATGTTGTATTTTGATTTGGGTTTGAAGAGAATTCGGCGTTAAATAGGGAAGAATTGAGGGATATGATTTATGCATGATGACTTTTGTAATTAGCGTAATTGATTTATGTCTAGCTGACCCCAAATTATTATTTTAATATTATGGCTTTTGTTGTTGTTGTTGTTGTTGTTGTATGGTTTATTGGTTCATGTTTAGTTTGTTGTTAAATTGGGATCTTACTAAAATCCTGTTTTCTTAGTTTGTAGTAATTGATTTGCTCATGCTATGTTGATGGTGTCATATCATATGGTATTGAAGTAATTTAGTATCTTAGTTGTTAATTAATTTCTTCAAGTTTATTCTCAGTATTTAATTCTGTATGTTTTGAGCATAGTTAGATGGTTCATTACTCATTGACTTCAGTTTTGGTATGGTTTTTCCACTCACTAACATGAGTTTTCATATGATTTTTTTGTTTGCTACCTAATTTGTTAAGTTCAACCAAAAGTTGCCAACTCGCTAGCATAATTTGCATTGATTTAGTTTGCGGTTTGCAAGGGCTGAGTAGAATTAGTTGACAGTCTTGACACTGGTTTTCGGGTTAATTTTGCTTACAGTGTTAGTACCTTTGTTTTTTTTCAGTTTTTTGGGGGTCCTTTCAGTTATTTGGAACAGTTAAAATGTAAAATCAATGATCATTGGTAGTGTATTGGATTGTGTTTTTTTTATAAAGGGTGCTTTTGCCTTTGATGCCCAAATGATGGAGCTCATGTGTTCTGGTACATGTAATGCGAAATTGTTAGATAACTGCAATATATTGTTCTATGTTATTGAGTATTACTCACTTCAGATTCCATGCTTCATACTCTACACCTTCAGACAATTTTGTTTTGGCTAGTGAACCTGTAAAACTTTCATGTGAGGGATGAGTTTGATTCCTTGTCACAAACCAAGACTAGCCGCAATAGTCAAGTAGCATGCATACACTCCAGTAGGTGGTCTTATCCCAAAGTTCCGCTTTGTTTGATGGATGTCTTTCAAAGCATGTTGACAGTGATTTCCAATGGAATAGAAAGCTGCCATATATCAGATAAATGCTTTTCGTAGGCTCGTAGTTTGCTTGTTTCAGATCCACCATAGGTTTGATGGATTTTCCTTTTGGGTCATAATCCAATAATAATCATTCAAACACAGAGCCTAGTGGTGCTTATGTACCCTCTCTTAATGCTTATTTTACAATATCTACTCAATCTGATGTTTTTCGCTAGTTTGCTAGTGCTTCTTATTTTGTCTGTTACAGGTTTTTAGTCGTATATACTGACCTTGATACTCTTTGGTATCATGCAGTATTGAATGTAAATAATGCACATGATAATCCGGGTCCAATTGTGAAGAAAATGATTATACATCCTCCAAGTGCTACCACTATACCACTCCCAGATGGTCGGCAGATAGCGTATCTTGAACAAGGTGTACCAGGAAACAGAGCTAGATTTACACTGATTTCTCCGCATGCTTTTCTTTCTTCCAGACTTTCAGGTATATGAGAATTATGTTTAATGTATTCGTATACTAGGTGGACTTGTTGCCTGAATTTTATATCACCATAATAAATGGAATTATTTATGTTAAAGGTATTCCTGGAATCAAGGCCTCTCTACTTGAAGAGTTTGGTGTTCGTCTGATAACATATGATCTTCCTGGTTTTGGTGAAAGTGATCCTCATCCATCAAGGGACCTTAACTCATCAGCCATGGATGTGCAGCACCTGGCAAATGCTTTGGGTCTACATGATAAGTTTTGGATGTTTGGATATTCTAGTGCAGCAATGCATGCATGGGCGACAATTAAGTATATCTCGGACAGAGTTGCAGGTATAATCAATATATGAAGGTTTAGCAAAGAGTGGTAACAAGACAATAGCATAAGGTTTGGTCCTTCATCGACTAACTGAATATTGTGTTTCTTTTCTTTGAAATGACAGGTGCAGCATTTGTTGCTCCTATGATCAATCCATATGAATCGACCATGACAAAGGAAGAGGCAAGTAAGACATGGGAAAGCTGGGAACAAAAGAGGAAGTTCATGTTTTCCACAGCAAGAAGATTCCCCAGTTTTCTTTCCTATTTTTATCGCAAGAGCTTCCTATCCGGAAAGCATGGACAACTAGAGAAATGGTTCTCCCTAAAACTTGGTGAAAAAGTAAGTCTTCCGGCAGAATTTGTACTCGGTTATGACATTTTCATAAAACATTCTACTACTACTACTACTTGAAATAAAGGTTCTCAGATTGAGAAACATTGGGCCAATTGTATTTGTTTCATATGTATAGTCAATTTATATATGGCCCTTCCACCGTGATCATGCAGGATAAGGCTATGATTGAAAAAGTGAGTTTTGAAGAATTCTGGGAAAGGGACGTGGAAGAATCTATCAGACAAGGTCGTTTGAAATCATTCATCGAGGAAGCTGTTTTACAAGTCTCTGACTGGGGCTTTAGCCTGGCTGACTTACAGATAAGGAGAAGGTGCCCTGGTAAAGGCATCTTACCATGGCTCAAAACCATGTACAGACAAGCAGAATGTGAGCTAACTGGATTTTCAGGGCCAATACACATATGGCAGGTCTGTCTTGTAGTTATTTTCTATCTATATTACTTATGTAAGTATGCATATAAATTCTTTGGTTCTTTAATTACTGGACAAAAAGCTTTCTGTGCAACCAATTATTTGAATACCAGCTTCTTTTATAACAAGGAAAACTTATATTTTACTAAGACAATCTGGAACAAAAAGGCTTAAATTTTCTTAAACGGAGTCAATGGCACTGAATACTATCCAGCACCTAAACATTGTCCTGTGTCATTTCTGTTAATTTTATGCCTTGAAGTTGACAAGTGAGATTGTTCATGCTTCTAGTTGTAGTTTCACTTGTAAGTGTTCAATCAAACATGGTTAGCTACTAGTACTGAATAACTGTAGCAACATTATGCACTACCTTCATCCTCTTTCAATTTAGGCTCCGATTAGTAGGGCGTAAAACATTTTCAAGTGAAAATAATTTTCCGTGAAAAACATTTTACAATAAAAAACTCATTTTCATGAAACATTTCTGTTGTTTGGTAGCATGGATAATGGGTTTCCGTTATAAGCATTTTCCATTGTTTGGTTAAACTGAAAATCAATTACTTAAATCTTGGGTAAAATATTTTCATCCTAATTTGTGGAAAAGTGGTTTCCTCCAAATTTTGGGGGGGATTTGTTTCAATAGGGTGGAAAATTAATTTCCATCCCATGTTTTGCATTCTATGTTTTACTCCAAACCAAACAATGTAAAATGCGGAAAATAGTTTTTAGGGAAAATGTTTTACAACTAAACGGATCCTAAGTGAAAATGTGCAACAAATATTCTAATGGAGTGGGAAGGGGGGCACTCTGGAAAATAAAATAATATTAAAACTGAAGGTGATCTCAACAGTAGTGAGTTACAGAGAAAGGAATCTGAATATTAGGACTTGAATAGAGGGTATCAGGTTTTCTGAGCAGGAGAGATTCGAAAAATCTTTTATTTTCAGTTACGAGTCTTTTAGTGCTAAACCATCATTAACTTCTAATTATGCTCTAGCATCTTTATCTTGACTACTTATTTTCTACTCGAATTCCTTTGAGGTTTTCTTTTCCAAACCCGAACTACATCTGTAAGTTACATGACTTGATCTTAACTGTAAACTGATCACTAAACATATTGCCTGAGATTTATTAAGCTTATTTTTGTAACATGATTTTTAGCATTTTAACAACAATGTCAAATTGGTGAAGCAGGGTTTGGATGATCATGTTGTACCACCATCAATGGCTCAGTACATTCACCGCATTCTACCAGGCACTTCCTTGCATCTACTCCCACGTGAAGGTCACTTTTCTTATTTATACTTCTGTGATGAGTGTCACAGGAACATACTGTCTAAACTTTTCGGAGATCCATTGGGTCCATTAGAGTATACTACAGATCATACAGACGATACAGAACTGTCTTCAATCGACACGCATAAAGATGAGGCATCAGCTGCTGAAGTTGCCCAAGAATGAGACCTCATACACCCTTTTTGAAACTCACCATTTTAATTCAGCATTAAGGAAGTCAGTTAGATAGAGTAACATTGTATATATGTCTCCTTTGCTCCATAGCTCTGCGGAGTAGAGGGGAAAATGAGGTTACCAAGAGTTTATGGCCATCTTATTCACTTATTCAGTGATCAATAATTTTGATTGAGACTGGAACCAAGTTCAGCATTGCTCTATTTCTACAAATAAGTTATTGTCTCTTTCACCCTGTGATTCTGACCTAATATTATTCCTTTTTATTTTTTCTATCATACTTTAGTGATCTTTACATAGTGATCACCAAAACAAATTGATGTCCCAAATTTATTATTCCCTATTTTATACCTTCACTTTCATCTTTTTCTCACTCTAAAACCACCTATTTTGTTAATTACAAAAATTATTAATAATTAAATTAATGTTAATTTAATAATATACGTTTGCCCCTAATCCAAGCATTAATAGTAGTATCATGACATTTGTGCGTGATCCAAAAGTAAGTGTCATACACCTAATCCAGGCGTGTCATGTTGTCTGACGCCAAGTCGTGGTATTCCAATGGTTTATGATGCCTTCTTATGAAGAGGTGGTAGACCGTGGATATCACGTGGAGGTTAGAAAGATGGAGGGGAGTTTCTTAGTGAGAACTTTTTTTGGAGTGAAGAGTAAATTTGAATGTTCAACAACGAAATGTGGACGTCAATAGGTAATTATGGACGTCAAATAGCCAGTCAGATTTTTGATACTCCGTTTCAAAGAACTTTGGCACGTGCAAATGTAGTTCTTGCGTGTTTGATATGAAAATACGTGCTAATTATATGATTGAAGTTGCCTTTTTGATGGGACAAGGAAACAATAAGGAGTAATTTTGTTGTAGCATATAATTTATTTTTCAAGATTGTCAAAAATTATCTAATATATGTCGGTTTCTGACAATTGTAGGTGAGTCTAGTTGTTTGAACTTTTAAATGTATAATGGTCTGTTATTATAGAATATAAAAGGAGGACGGTCATTTGACTACTATCAAATGTATTAGACGCATTATGTCACTTTATAACTATAGAAGTGATTATCAATATACCATCGCATAAAAGTTGTAATATACAAATACATAAAAAATAAAAAAAATACCCAAACTGTTCGATATGCAAATATCATGATAATAAAAACGTTTTTATTAGAATCATTCATCATGTATTTGTTCTGAGAAAAAGTATCATCTTACAATTGATTCAAAGAATTAATCTAGTAATATAATTGCATGTATTTGGAGTATATCTTTGTAACCAGACATAAATTGAATATTAGTGAAGCTAAATAAAGTGGCACACGTGTTCAAATTTGCCGACATACATTAAAAATAATACCATGAACAACTCTAATAACCAGTTATGGTGTTGATTGTCAAAAACCTACTATACGAATCCAATTGTTTTTATAACATTTGAATATAATGTCATATAGATCCATCAGACTGTGACCGATGTTGAGCCATAGTTAGCACACGCTAAGACGCACATATGGTTCGCTTGCAATTCATGGATCTTGAATGTTTGTGTCCATCAATGAATTTTTCAAAGTTGTCAAAATTGCCGACGTAACAACAAAGTCCCTTCCTCCCCACAAATTCCCAGAAGCTCAAGTACCCTAAGCAAAGCCACCCTGGCTTCCTGGCACTATTAAGAAAAGTCATGGTGTAGGGGGTTGCACTGGCAAGTACACCACGATTAGCGTGGAGAGTCGTACAAAGGTAACACTCGCTATTTCAGCAATGAGGTAAGACCATTTTTGTACCAACTGGCACATATTCATCAAACTCATTAACATAAACAAAAGCCACTACATTTCTTGAAAGATAGAAAATTTTTCCAACATATTTATCGAAGATGTAATGTTATAACGCTATTAGAGCATCCACAATAGAACAAACCTCTTACAAGTTTATACATGGGTAACATGAGACCCTAAAATCTACATTAATGTTTTATTTTGTTTTTATATTAATATTGTTTCCACACACAAAATGTCACATGTGTAGATACAAACATATTTTTATTTTCAAACCTCTCTTTATTATATAAATCAAATACAATAAGGAGTATGTTTATGAACCTCAAAAAATAAGAACAACCCCCATGACAAAACCCCTTATTGTGGATGCTCTAAGTTCTAACAGATCAATAATCCAAAGTGAGCAAGTTTTATAGGGCATTAAATGCCACGAATTATCGCAAGGGAAACAATCAAAACAATGGCACTTAACTGCTAACCATCATGCAAAACAAAGAAGCTACCATGTTTTACAAGCCAAAAAATAGTTCAAGCTTCACTAATGTTTGAAACTATCCAAGCTTTAATGCAATAAAGCTGGTAACAAAGCTTTGCAAACGATAATGTGATTTCAACTTTGAAATTGAGAAAAAATCCTCATAGTGCCAAGAGATAGGCAAAAAAAAAAAATCACACCCTGGGAATCAACCAATCAATTAAACAAAAATTGGATTTTCATACAAAAATGTGCAACTACAAAGAGAATCAACATCTAAAAACAATAAGCTATGTATTTGTTACAGCAGTGACC
The DNA here is from genome assembly GCA_016808085.1 of Suaeda aralocaspica. NCBI lineage: Eukaryota > Viridiplantae > Streptophyta > Magnoliopsida > Caryophyllales > Amaranthaceae > Suaeda > Suaeda aralocaspica. Next base: position 86,377 of record PYUH01004005.1, on the reverse strand, counting down.
ATAGATTGTTAGAGCATCGACAAATTACACCGTCTTGATGCTAAATATCTAAACAAAGTAATCAATTGATGTTCAACTTAGAATAGACTAATGATGTTCAACTTAGAATAGACTAATACAAAAATGGGAGATGAGGGATTAAGATAAAACATTTGTTAGGCCACTAGGTTCTTCAAACCTGCAATCAATGCTGCAGATATTCTTTGACACCAATCATAACGGTTAAATCCATGAAACAAAGACAACTCCATAACTTCAGTCTCATCAAGCTCACATGAAAAGTTTATAAAAGCATCTATTCCTCAACAATAATATTCAACTTCAAAAGACCAAGGACAGCAAGCATTACAGGTACACAACTATTTAACGCATTACGTACTAATATGATGCAAAAACAAGAGCTTAAACATGTATTGAAGTAGAAGCTATCTACATAAAGCCAGTCCGTAAGAAACAAGGGAAGCACCACGCTAAAAGAAATTTAGCATTTAGGGATACTAATCACATATCAGTTAAAAGGAGTCTTGAAGCTAAAGAAATGACGCAATAAACTCAGGGTGCAAAGAACTTGGATTCAAGAGAGCCACAAGGCCAACAAGAACAACGAAACTATGAAACTTAAAGGGAGTGACACAAGTTAACATAAGAAACCTGTAAGCTATTTTACCATTGACAAAACCTTCAATCCACCTCTTAAAACATAAGCAGCTATGATAACATAGCAATCAAGTGTCGCATCAAATTACTATATTTAAAATAATTGCACAAAAATCTATCTAAATTACGATAAACTGCATCTAGCATCAAAAATCCATCAGTACCTGATACTAGAACAAGATTGACACCAAATTCTTTGGTTCACACTACATAGTTGTCTAAACCACAATAAATTAAGACAATAACGAAAGAAGTTTTTAGTCTTCTAGCCTTTAGCACTGAGGAAGCATCTCTAATTCTCATCGGGAAGTACCTATCATCCAACAGATATAATAGGCATGACAGCTCCTATCACGAACTTAAGAACTCTGATATTCTACCTTGCATAAGGATGATACCGACTATTGCTATAGCCTCCCTTACCATAGAACCCACTAGCACCACCATAACCACCACTAGCGCCGGAATCATAACCACCACCATAGCCTGAAGTTCCATAGCTAGCATAACCTTCACCTCCTCCATAGCCACCTAAGCTGCCACCAGCATAAGCACCACTAAAACCTGCACCATAGGGGCCAAATCTGCTAGAGTACCCAAGGGATGACTCTCCACCATAAGCCCCTAAGCTACCACCGCCATAAGAGCCATAGCCTCTACCATATTCCCCTCCACTACCATAGCCTCCATACCCACCTCTACCAGCAACACCTCCCGACATCCTATAGTTATTACCAGCGCCATACCCATCAAAAGCTCCATAGGAGCTTCCATAACCAGCATAACCATCCCCATAAGAACGGTTCCTAGTATTGCTACCATAAGTAGGAGCTACAGGATGGTTTGAGGGTTTCTTTGGTTCAGCCTTCTTGATCTCCACCTACAACAAAGCAACTCAGTTAACCTAAAGCCTGCTCCATTCAAACTAAGATGAGATTCCTCGTTTGGTGTAATCTATACCTGTTTAGGCGCCTTCTTTAGTTACAAACTCAGAGCCTTACAATTTTTAAACAATAAAATTTTCAAAAAAAAAACATATGTAAAGACGTAGCTCAAACCCAATTCAAACATCAACAAATGAAGATCAAACACAAACCCATAAGCACAATTAATATAGCATTTTTTCATTAAGAAGTGTAATCCAAACATAATAATGAACAAAGCTCACCTGAGTACCCTCCATGTCAATCATATTTCCTTTGGTGAGTAATTCATCAACCACATCTTCATTGTCAAACACAACAAATCCAAACCCTCTAGAGCGATTGGTCTCATGATCACGTATAATCTGGTGTTCAGCAACTGTCCCAAACTGGGAGAAAAAGCTTCTTAATTCATCTGGACCATCCAAAGTTATTCAAATATAAGACATTTACATTGTTATCCAAACTCTACAGTGTGTAACAAAGAATTACTATCATAACTTATTGATGGCAATATAAACAACACACCTTCTGAAACACTGGAAGGAATGCCTCCAACAAATATCTTCTTTGTCTTAAAATCCTTAGACTGAGCAGCACCTTTGGGAATTGTACGCTTAATTTCAACCTAAAAACACAAAGACACGCACAGCCAAATGTAAATTACTTACATAAAAGAGCCGGAAATCACCAATAATTCATATGACTCAACCATGATACCTGCTTCCCATTAATAATGTGAGGATCCTCAATAACTTTGTCAACAACAGAAGGATCAGCGTAAGTGATGAATCCAAAACCCCTTGGCTGCCCACTGTATCGATCTTTCATAATCACCGAGTCCGTAATCTCACCATACTTTCCAAAATGCTTAATAAATATAGCTGTTTCACACCAAAACAATTGCAAACACACACTTGTAAAACTAACTAATAAAATTCTCATAACGATAAAGCGCCAAGTCTACAACTTAAAAGAACACCACATCACATCATTGAAAGTTTCGAAACCTAATAACCAATTAAAAACAAAATGCAATATAAATTCAATCTCATACATTATAACAAAACTAAGGCATATCACTTAATTACACACGTTAACGACAGTATCAATCGAGAGAAACGAAACTAGCCAACTAGGTATGAACATCCAGTGTATCTAATACTGTAATTAGTTCTAATTCATATACCTTAAAAGAGACCCATAACATTATTCACAGCAAAATTAGCAGCAACCCAAAAAAAACAAAAACAAATCTAAGCTTCAAATTTTGTTAACATGAAAAGGTTCAACCCTAAATAATAAGTTAAATCAATAATAAATTAACAATCAAAAGATGAAGCGGTTCATATAAAAATTAAAATTTTAAAAGTTATGTAATTCAACCAAAAATCAATTAAACAAAAGTAAATTTAAAACTAGCATATATAAATAACTAAAATCATCTCAAAATAAATTAAAAAAACCCTAAAAAATTAATATTAATTGCAGAAAATTAATAAAATCAACGAAGAGTAAAGTAACACAAAGTAAACTACATACTGTTGGTGGTATCTTTAGGAAGTCCACCGATGAATATCTTCCTGCAAAAAAAATTAAAAAAAAGTAAGAAAATCTGAGAAAAAGTGAAGGGGAGTTTGAAGGAGAAAGAATCGAACCCGGGACTAGCGCCGTCGCCATGAGGACCGTCATTCTTGAATTTAGAAGCCATTTTTTGAGAAAAATTTTATGAAATCCGAAAGAGTTTTTGATGGACGAAAGGAAAAAAAGGGTTTAAACCTAAAAGTTGAAGAGAGATGAATGAATAATATGAAAGTTATGAAGTATGAAATATTAGTAAGGGTTTTTTTATTTAATCTTTGTATTTATATTTTTCTACCCCAATGTATATTGCTTTATCCCACTTTGTTATTTGACGTCGAGGAGTGACAAGTAAAATATAGTCATATGTAAAATTGCATATAACAATAGCATTTTGAGGTAATATGTTAAAAGTTTAGGGTAAAATCGTCTTTTTATATAAATTTTAAGGGGTAGCATAGTAATAAAGTTTTCTACTTATTTACAAAAATGGCATGTGATTTACTATTTATACATATCATAGTGATTTCTTATATATTATCCATTGACGTCCAATTTTTATGACCTCCATATTTTATTTGTTATTATGTTTTTTTTGCCCCACTCATTATATCTTTATTTTTTTTTTCCTCTTACAAAACCCCACAAGGGCCACAACCACCTCCCAACTTCCAAACACCACCACCGCTTCACCACCCTACCACCACATCACCACCACTCGCCACAGCCACCAGCCCCCCACCACTCCACTCTAAAAAAATTATTTTTGATTAATTTAAAAAAATAAAGGAAATAGGACTAGCGGCTGGTAGGGGTGTGCACAAAAACCCGACCCGAAATACCCGGCTCGTTACCCGCACTACCCGCTCCTTAAAATCGGGTATTTTTTGAGCAAAAAATAGATTTTGCGAACCGGGTACCCGGTTTGCGGTACTCGATATATTCCGGATCGGGTGCGAGCACCAAATTTTGGTACACCGGGTAACCGGTACCCGCTTCATTTTATTTACTTTTTGTGTTTTTCAATTTTTTTTCTTTTTAGTTTTGAATAGGGCTTTTTTTTTTACCACAACTCCAAAATCTACTATATTTCTTTCTCATTGTTATACTCTAACTAGCCACTACCTCTTTCCTTTTTCTTATTTTTATAATGTTTTCTTTGTTTGTGATTCTTTTTGGTGTTGCTTTGTTTATCAGTTATTTTTTGCTCTTCATATTTTATTTATTTATTTTTGTTTAGCTACATCCATTACAATGGTTTAGAGGTTAATGCAATTATGCTAATCACAATATTAATTTTTTCGTTTAATTACAATAATACTTTATTTATATCTTAAGTGGAAAAAAAAAAGATGAAGTTGCGGGTACCCGAAATTTTCGGGTAGGGCTTGGGTAATAAGATACACTACCCGAAAGGTCGGGTACCCGAATATGCGGGTACCCGCTAATGCACACCCCTAGCGGCTGGCCTAGGCGCCGCCATCAGCCACTAGCGCCTGGGCCAGCCGCCGATTAGCCGCTAGTTTCATTTCATTATTTTTTTGGTAGTTATCGCTGGGATGATGGTGCAAGAACATGCTGGGAATGAGAAGTCATGTGTGTGACATGCTAGTGATTATGCTAATGCAAAATTGAAGGTAGAGATGTTTTGTATTCGATTCGCTTTTACTGAAAGAGAGTACTTTATCCATTGATTGTGTTTGTTCTTTGCTCTTTGTATTGAATTATGATCCACATGTGTTTGTTGAAGTCTTGACTTTTTATTCAGTGGATTCGATAGCGGATTCGACTACTATTATAATAAATGTGTTTGGTAATAGTTATGATGTTTGATAAAAGTTGATATGAGTAATATGATGTAAAATGGCTATTATAGACATCGGTTATTATTATTTATTTATTTTTACACACAAAAGAGAAGTTTATTTATTTATATATGGGAATCATGATCATCCATCCATAAAGTTACGAAGATGGATGATACTGGAGCCATCATCGATGTTCAGTAATTAAGTCATTTTTTTGGACTATAGAGGAATACAAGCCTTTTCCCTTGTATTTCCATCTATTGATACACCTGAGGCACCAAGGAATTGTTTACTTCAGCCGAGAACAGCTGAACTGAACTGAACCAACATAAACATTTGCAATATAAATTGTGTGTAGTATATGACATCCATTCACCTATGGGATGGGAAGTATTAGTGACATAACTATTTATAACAATTACTAAACTATTTACTTTTTTTTATTAGGAGAAAACAACCGATTATGCTATGTCAAAAGGATAGCCTAAAGCATCTTTCCTCAAAACAATGGAAAGAGTTAAATCAAAAGGGTGAAACCAGCAAGTAAGATTCTCATAATTATGGGTTATATGGAACAAGTAGTTTGCAACTTGGTTGATCTTTCTAAAGTAGTGGTTGATGATGAAACTATTAAAAGATCAGATGTATTATGTTGTAGATTACCCATAGTATTTGCCAGTTGTTTTTAACTGTAATAACCATTGTTATGTTATCTCCTTCGATAATAAGGTTGTCGATGTTATGACATTATAGCACAATTAATTCCTTCCTCCCTTAAAGCCATTGCTTCAGCAAATAGGAATATAGGATGGTCAACTTCTCATGGAGAGCTTTAGCTCCTGAAATTATTATATAACCTTCATGATTTCAAATTATTAATCCTATTGCGATGGATGAAGAATTAGCTTTCGAGCCATCATAATTTATTTGGGGCGGGCTCCATGTAATATTTTAATCTTTTGCTTTTCCAATTACACCATATTAATTTTGATCATTCTGCCATTGATTTGGATCGTGGATTTTTTTTCCAATTGGCTATAAATTTTTTTGATTTGGATAGTAATTTGGCTTATAGTAGTATTGTTTTTGTTGAATAGGATGTTGTTACTGTTTAGCTAAACAAACCACCAAAATTATACTGCTTTGTTGGACTTTATTTACTCCCGTGTGTAACTTTAATATATTATAGATTTTCCATAGGCGTCTTGGTAATGTCTTGATCATTTATCTTCTTAAAGTAGAGGTATTGTAGAGAGATTAACAAGAAAAACAATGTTTTAGAGAGAGAAGATCAAATTTATTAATCTCACACAATCAAAGAAATAAAGCTCAGAGAAAGCTTTATATATTATCCAATACACCTAACTAATTTAGTTATTAAAGAAACTAAAAAACTAGAGTTACAGTATGTATATGCACAACTACTATACACAACTACTACGTATACTACTCCTATACCCCCTCCTCAAACTGGACTTGGGAAACAAGCCCAAGTTTGGAACATAGCAAGTGATGTTGAGAAGCAATCAGAGGCTTAGTCAGAATATCTGCAAGCTGATTAGCACTACTAACATGAACAGTCTCGATAAACCCAGCTTCAACCTGCTCCCTGATATAATGCATATCCCTCTTTAGATGTTTAGTTTTCTCATGAAACTTAGGATCATGTGCTAAAAACTCTGCAGAAGAATTATCACAGTGGAGATAAATAAGAAAAGTTACATGAACTTGAAGATCTTGTAACAGTCCTTCAACCCAAGTTATCTCACTAGCAGCACTAGACATACTCCTATATTCAGCCTCTGCAGATGATTTACTTACAGTTTGTTGCTTCTTGGTTTTCCAAGAGATAAGATTTTCTCCAAGAAACACTGCATAAGTGCTTAATGATCTACTGGTAAACCGACAACTACCCCAATCAGCATCACTATAAGCTGTAACATTCAAACTTGTATCCGCCTTGTATAACAAACCACAATCCAAAGTACCTTTTAGATACTTTAACACATGTATTGCAGCTCTTAGATGAGGTTGTCTTGGTGCATGCACAAATTGACTCAGGTGTTGAACTGAGTAAGATAAATCTGGTCTTGTAATTCCCAAATATAGAAGTCGTCCGATAATTCTTCTGTAAACCTCAGGATTAGGCAGAAGCTCTCCTACTTCTGTTGACAGCTTAAGACCAGTAGATAATGGTGCTAGCACAGTTTCACAATTGCTCAAACCAGAATCTACTAAGAGATCCTCTATGTATTTCTTTTGGCACAAGAAAATACCCTTACTATTCCTAATGACTTCTATACCCAAAAAATAATGAAGAGCACCAAGATCTTTTATGGTAAAAGTATCATCTAAAGCCTTTTTATCTTGTCAATTTGGACTTGAGAAGACCCAGTTACAAGAATGTCATCTACATATACCAAAATAGCCAAAAATTCTCCATCCAAATTCCTTGTAAACAAAGAATAATCCTGCTTAGATTGCTGGAAACCTTGAGAAAATAAGAATTTTGTAAGTTCTTTATTCCATTGTCTAGGTGCTTGTTTGAGACCATAAAGAGACTTTTGTAGTTTACAAACTTGCCCCGGCTTAGCCTTAGTATATCCAGCAGGAGGATACATATACACTTCCTCAGTGAGATGACCATGTAGAAATGCATTGTTTACATCCGTTTGACACAACGGCCAATGTTTAACACTTGCTAAGGCAATTAAAGTCCTTATAGAAGCTACCTTAGCAACAGGGGAAAAAGTCTGATTAAAGTCTTCTCCCTCAACTTGTTGATACCCTATAGCAACCAATCTAGCCTTATATCTCTCTATAGTACCATCAGGATTAAGCTTAGTTTTATAAACCCACTTAGAACCAATTGCCCTTTTTCCTTGTGGCAACTCAGTTATTGTCCAAGTATTATTTAATTCTAAAGCAGTCAACTCCTTTTCCATAGCACTAATCCATTCAGGAGACTTCTTAGCTTGGTTGTAATATTTAGGTTCTACAATTAAAGAGGAATTCACAGCAAAAGATAGAGATTCAGACTCAGATAAATCCTTAAAAGTTTTATGTGGTAAATAAGAACATATAAAATCTTGTAGTTTAGAAGGTTGAACACAGGGCCTAGCAGTCCTTCTTGGAGTCGCGACAGGTTGAACAAAGCAAGAAGGGACATGATTAATACTAATACTAGAAGAAGATTGTTGCTCAGGTTCAATAGATTGGAAATTTTCAGGATGAGACAAATTATGTGAATTAGATTGAAGAGAATCCAGAGAAATATTGTCATTATGTAAGGAAGGATTTGAGTCACTCGAAGTGATACGAGGTAAATCCATAATTGTTGGTTCAGAACCAAAACCAACCATGGTGACAGATTTAGGAGCAGAAGAAGGCGGAAATTCAGATTTCCTATATGGAAATATCGACTCAAAAAATTTGACATCTCTAGACACAAAAATCTTCTTGGATTCTATATCATACAACTTATAAGCCTTTTGAGCATATGGATAACCTATAAGTATGCACCTTCTAGCTCTAGAATCCAATTTATCCTTTGACCTGCTCATATTTGAAGCAAAGCACAAGCAACCAAACACTCTAAGTTCAGCATACTCAGGTGGCTTTCCAAACAAAACCTCATATGGACTCTTCCAATTAAGAATCTTAGTAGGTAACTTGTTAATAAGATGTGTAGCAATAAGAACACACTCCCCCCAAAACAATTTTGGCAAATTAGCATGGAGCCTTATTGCCCTTGCCACTTCCAACAAGTGTTTATGCTTCCTCTCAACTCTTCCATTTTGTTGAGGAACACCGGGTACACTTCTCTGATGAATAATCCCTTTACTTTGGAAAAAACTCAAACATTCATCCTTAATGAGCTCAATGCCATTATCAGATCTCACTGTTTTAATCCTTTTACTGAACTGAGTATCCACCATAGCAAAAAAATCTTTAACTGACTTAGCCACTTGTGTCTTATTATGAAGCAAAAAAGTCCACACTACTCTACTGTGATCATCCAGCACAGTCAGAAAATAAGTGGCACCATCCACATTACTCATCCTATAAGGACCCCATAAGTCCATATGTACTAAATCAAATACATTATCAGCTCTGCTAGAACTTACAGTAAAAGGGAGCTTATGCATCTTAGCATTCACACAAACACAACAGTCATATTTCTGAATACTAGAACAATCACACATAGGCAGGTGTTGCATTTTAGACAAGCTAACATGACCCAATCTAGCATGAACTAAATGTAGATCAACACCTAAATGATTATTAGCACTAGACTTATTCTTGACAACCACAGTTCTATCATCTAAAATAACACTATTACGAACTGAACCGTTATTGTTACCACCAGCTACACCGTCAGAATATCCTGAATATAGCACAAAAAGACCATGCTGCTTTCTTCCTACAGCAACAACAGCACAACTAACAGGGTCCTGAAACCAGCATAAATCACTAGTAAATTCCACCTTCAAATTAGTTTGTTGAAGAAGTTTGCCTACAGATAGCAAGTTATGTCGAAACTCTTTGACTAGAAGAACATCTTTCAAGACTAAATGGTCATTAATTCTCACACTACCAGAAACTTCTACGACTAATGATTTTCCATCGGGTAAACCTACTGTAATAGGTTTACTAAGCAATGTCTTATCATATAGTAGATTTTCGTCAAAGATCATATGATCTGATGCACCAGAATCTATTATCCAACACACATTTCCAGAAGATTGAGATACATGAAAACTTAGAGAATCATGTATAATACCTGCAAAATTTGCAAACGACGTAGCAGAACCTCCAGACACCTGTTTTCCCTTGATAGCCTTCATTACCTCTTGACAAATGGAATTGAACATTGTACCATCAAACTGTTCACCAGGGTTTTCATCAAATGGAGTGTCAACCATACCATCACTAGAACCAGTCACAACATTAGCAACAACTCGTGCACCACTATCTGCACCACTACCACCACCTTTAGTAGCCTTCAATGAGTTATACCAATCAGGATATCCTATAACCTTGAAACACTGGTCTGCTGTATGACCCTTTTGCTTACACACATTACATTTCCTTTCCATCTTCTCCTTCCTCCAATCTTTTATACCAGTACTTCCAAACCTTCCACCATTACCAGAAGTACCACCCCTGGGAAATCGATTGACAGTCATAGCACTACTATCAGTAGCAACATCCATTAAACCACTAACCTCCTTTTGCTTTTTAATTTGTAAAACTATTGCATAAGCACGATTAATAGTAGGTAACGGATCCATCGCCAAAATATTGGCAACAATATTATCAAATCCGATATTCAGACCTAACAGAAATTGCATCAGTTTTTCCTCAACATCAAATTCAACTAATCTTTTCAGAAAATTACAAGCACACTTGCTCACAGATCCACAAGAACAGCTAGACAATCCTCTAACACTCTGCAAATCCTCCCAAAAACGCTTAACCTTACCAAAATAGGCAGCTACAGAAAGATTTTCTTGCTTCAGATTACCTAAATCTTTCTTAAGTTGAAAAATTAGAGGACCATTCGTTTGACCAAACCTCTCACACAAATCCTTCCACAACTCTGACGCAGTGTCAACGTATGAGAAATTATCAGCAATCTCACTAATCATGGAGCTACAAATCCAGCTAGCCACCATAAAATCAGCTCTCTTCCATCGCTGATAGTCCTTATCAGTGATAGCAGGTTTAGGCAAAGAACCATCAACAAAGCCATTCTTGTTCTTAGCACTTAAAGCTCTAATCACATTACGCTTCCAATGCAAGAAATTATGACCATTAAACACCACAGCAGTTAAAGAAGCTGTCAGATTATCAGAATTCGCAATAAAAAGAGGATCAGAAATACCTCCAGTTTGATTGATTTCAGATTCAGATGCAGATGACGTCATTTTCACTGGAAAATACCGCAACAAAAAACCGCAAACACCGTCACAAATGCCGGAGAATTCGACACACAATTGCAAGTGCAAGAAGATCAAACTTCGCACAAATCAACTGGAGAGAAAAAAAATCGAAAAAAAACAACAAAACTGAAAGAAGAACGAAACCTAAATCTCAAAATCGAGATTCACCTCTGATACTATGAAAGTAAAGGTATTGTAGAGAGATTAACAAGAAGAACAATGTTTTAGAGAGAGAAGATCAAATTTATTAATCTCACACAATCAAAGAAATAAAGCTCAGAGAAAGCTTTATATATTATCCAATACACCTAACTAATTTAGTTATTAAAGAAACTAAAAAACTAGAGTTACAGTATGTATATGCACAACTACTATACACAACTACTACGTATACTACTCCTATATCTTCCAATCAACCTGATTTAGTAAACGGATAATGCTTTTTGCATAAGGACATTTTATGAAGATATGATGTGTATGTCTTACAAATGGTGATTACACATAGCGCTATAAAGGTGAAACATAGATTCTATTTGTGTTTAATCTTTCTTTTGTAAAGAGCGCGTCTACGCATATCATATTTTCCAAAGGAAATTTTTTAATTTAAGGGTTTAATCTAGTATCCAAATCCAATACAAGGAGACTTTATTTTCCGGTTACTATTATATACCTAGATAAATAAAGTTGCAGAATTTGTATTGAAACTTCCATCTGAGGATGGTCCCCAAAAAAGTTTGTCTGGAATATCATGTGTGGGGATATAGATGAAGAATAATGTAGGTTTAACAATACAATTGGGGATTAAGTTTCTCAATTTACTAATATTCCATATGAGAGGAAATGAGTTAGGGTTTAGTGTTAGTGCTTATTTATATGGGTAAAGTTAAATCAATTTTTTTTTTATAAAAAATGAATTTCCAATAGAAATTTCCATCGGAAAGTTCTGACGGAATTAATCTTTGTTGGAAAAATCTGTCGAAAATTTATTCTACGAGAAATTGATTTTTCTCAATATTTTGTCGCAAACGTTTAAAATCCATCGCAAAAATAGACATGTCCAACGGATTTTTGGGTTTGTTGCAAAATGTCCGTCACAAAATGGGCTTTTTCTTATAGTTTTGGTTCAAGCTAGTTTCTAATGGACACAGTGCTAGATGGACGGATCGAAGAAAAAATACTCAAAGCTCCTTACTCAACTCTCTCCACACTCCTCGCCTCAGTACAATCACTCCTCATCCAAACCAAATAGTGTCTAGAAATTGTAGCATCTTCCTCCAAATAATCTCAATGCTCATTGCACGCTAAATTGGGAACTTTAAAAACATTGAAGTTTGTTGAAGTCCGATAGAAGAGCAAATTAAATTGGTTATTGGTTATTGGTTTTTGGAGAAATCAAAAATTAGGCATAGACTTTTGGTGAAAAAATTTATAGGAATAGATGATTTTAGCTTTAAATCACCCCCTCAAGATGAGTGAGATATACATAAAGATCACAAAGGTGACCTAATATGGAGGTGAAACCGTTATTAAAGTTTACAATATGTTTTGTAACACCACGTACTGAAGTTTGTTAATACAACACCTTTAAAAAATTGTTTTGTTGTGAGCTTAGTTGATGTGATGATGGCATGTGTATGGACTTTTATCCAATTAACTAATCAATATTGTAATTATACTAATGGAATTCGATCGGTACATGAATCAAAATTGCATTCCCATGTGTTCATCTACCTAAATCCTCTCCTTCATATCCTACAATCTAGTATCACTTGCACATGTAAATTTTGAAAAAAATCTATTAACTCCCTTTCATCCATGTCATTTTTGGACTCACCCCTAAGATAACCATGACCCTAACACAACCCTTCTTAACAATGCCTTTAGCTGTCTTACATGGCTAGAACAACGAACATAAATGATTTCCCCTTATTACATCATTAATATGCACAACTCTAACTTTACTCCAAATATCTTCATTCATGTCTATTGTAGTTTGCCTATTTTCTTGTTATAGCAAGTTTTGGATAGTTTGGAGATGTGATTTTATTATGCAATTTGATAGTCTGTGACCAGGTTTAATTAGAATTCGATATTACTTTGTGTGTCATTTTGACATTTTCCAAGTTTTGAGAAAATTTCTACAGTTGGCATCTACTGTCCAAGATTAGGTCAATTACATATAGGCAATACAGATACATGATTAGAATGACAGTAATATTTCGTGTCAAACGAATTGTTCTACCACCAATAGAGATGAACATTAACCACTAATGCATTCAAAAGAAATACTAATTAGTGCCACTAATTAATAGACATGAATGTTTATGACTAATTGGTAACTGAGCCTGAGAACTGTATTTACTTGAAAAGAAATACTATAAAGTATCATGCATGTCATGTAAGGCAAACAAAGTTCCAACTTGCATAAGAATATATAAACCGGTAAAAATTAAACAAAATCCCAGAGTAGTTAAAGTTTCAACTAGGGTAAAATATGTGATAAAAGAAACGAAACAAAGGAATGACCATAAAATTCATAATGTAATTAAAAATGACATACAACATAAAATTAAGCTACTTAACATAAAATTCTTGAGGTTGGATTGCCAGACCATAGAGAGCGGACAAAAAGAGGGATCCAAAGGACTTGAATAGATAGATGATTGCATCATGAAAACCCGAGTCACTTTATTTCATGACTTGACAATGTAAGACATTGCTTTCCCTACCAATCTGTGGTGATCACCAACGTCACCACAGAACAAGAGGAGGTGGAGGGCTTCTTTAGCACCTCTTTCACCCCCTACACACACTCTCACACCAACATGCATCTCCCTTTGTCTTACTAACTTCTAAATCTAAATTGCCTCCTATATTTGTTTGACATGGGGCCAATTTAGAAACGAAAAATTAAAAGTTCACCACTAACCACAAGATTCCCACCCTTTAACTTACTTCATGGGGAACGAAACCAATACGCAACTATATAACACCTAAACATTGACACAACTAACAGCTATGGCAGAAATGATAACATCTCAAAGAATACAAGGGAAAGCAAGCTACTCGCAAGCATAGAGCACAAATTAACTAAAACATTATAGAAAAATAGAACCAAACCATAGAGACAACCTACCTACCCAAACAAGGGGTAATTTGAACTCTCTAAACACGAGAGGTGGCGCTGAAAAACTTTGGTCTCCGGAGGGCAACGGCGGTAGTCCATTGGGAAGTCCGGTCGACTTGTAATCCCATGCATTTTTTAGACTTTATATCATAATTATTTATAATCATAACATATATTTTAAGGAAATTCAAAATTAAAGTTTTATTATATTTATTTATAAAGATTTTATGAGACTTTACTAAATTCATTTTTGCAAGGTTTATTCAAGAAAATTAACAATTATTTCGAAAAGAGGTTTTGAATTTTTTTTTTAATTTCCAAAAATAGAAAAATTATTTTGGGTTTTATGCCCCAAGAAATTCGGACCTTATAGTCCATTTAAGGTGATTTTTAAAAATTATGGGTTAAGCCCAATTATTTTCATGACTTAATTATTTTTTTTGATTTAGTTAAATTAATTATTTATAAATATTTTGTAATCAAAGATATATTTTCAGCATTTTAAAATATTTTATTAACTACCCGAAATATATCCTAAAAACTTAAGTTTTATTTTTTCCATCAAATCCTATCTTTTGTAGAGATTAGATCTAAACAAAACTCTATCTTTTCTCCCCCTAGTTGACCGAAAATTTGAGGTCTCTTATGCCTATAGCTCAATTCTTCCTCTCAAATTCATTTTGCAAAAGCTTCACAAAAATCTGAAAACGAAAGTCGAAGTTCCTTTTTCTTTTTCTCCCCCTTCGGTTTCAATTTCAGGTGGCTCACTTTGAGCCACCACCACCACTACTATGCACCACCTTTTTGCCTGCCACCACCACCACGTGAACTATCCCACTGAAGGCTACCACCAGGTACCACCAATTGCCACCATAGCTGCCTTTAAGCCACCCAAAAACGAGCCCAAAGTTGCCTGTTCACAAGCAGGTCACGTTTTTTCAAACCAAAAAATAATGTTTTTTTGGTGTAAAATAAATTTCTAAAATTCAAGATTTTGTTATGATGTTCTATTGTAATTATAGATTCTATAAAAGTATAAACATATTTTTCAAAAATTAATTTCATAATTTTTGCTAATTAAATTGGTTTAGCAGTTTATGAGCGGTTTTTGTAAATCTAACTAAAAGACTGATTTTTATGATCAACTAATGCACAAAATTTTTTTACATTAGTTATATAACATGTTTTAGTTAAGTGTTGGAAGAACTTTTAATATTAGTTATGTATTTTCTTATGCGAGGAGGAGATTTCGTAGAAGAAGCATTTTTATGAGTTTAAGAATTTTTACGATCGATGTATGTGCATGCTACCAAAATTATAATAGCATGAAAGTTTTAGGTTTTGGTCATAGTTTCATGTGTAAAAATTTGGAGTCGAGCAAACGATCATGATGCCCTTTTCGTGAATTTTAAGGAATTGTATAAAAAACTGAATTTTCGGTGTTTTGCATTATTTGATGAGTTTATTGGTTCTTCTAATGATTTCTATATTTATTTTTAGACTTTTTATAGTATGTATGATTTTATGTGAATTATTCGTGATTTTTAGATTTGTGTAAGAAGGTTGTACAAATTAATTTGTAGTTTTGTGTTTTTGCGGTTTTGGGACTTAAACCTAAAAACGACCACAAGACTATTTTTAATGGTTTTATGCAAAAGAAGGGTTAGTCAAGTTGGTTTCGAGTCAAAACAACTTTTATAAATATTTTATTAAAATTGTAATCGGTGTTGATTCAAATTGACAGTTTTAAGAAATAAATTCACATAAGAATTTTTTGATAAATTAAAGTCGACCAAAGCTTCATTTTGGACTAAATAAGTACAAAAAGTCTTTTAAAAATTATTTCTACAACCTAATGAATTAATTAAGTATTTTAAACCTAATTTAAAGAGTTTTGTCTCTTAAATTCATGATTTTTTTAAATATAACTAATTAGACCTTAATTAACTAATGAAAAATGGATTTTAAAAATTATAGCTACTGTAAAGGTTTTTTGAAACTTAAATCAAGAATTTTTTTATCACCAATTAATATTTTTCTTTAATTGATTATTGATTAGATTAATTAAATTGATTAAAGGAATTTCGAAAATTCACTTTCTATTTTTAAAATTTTCCAGAAATGTTTTCAAAGTCATTTACTATATTTAGAAGGTTACTAAAAGTATAATTATTTGTTTATAAGTGTTGGTTTGATGATAAGCTGCTTCTATGTTTATATTTCATGTTTCCGAAGCTTTTCGATATTTGTTTAAGTTGTTTAAAGTGAAGTAAAGTATGTTTTGAGTTCTAGACAAAAGCGAAGTCATGTTTAAAAGTGATGGGTAAGAGTCTAAAATGACATATTTAGCTTGTCTAAGGGTTGTGTATATGTTTGACAATGTTTGTGCAAAGTTTGATCATGTTTTAAGTAAGTTTTGACTATGTGAGTCATGTTTTCATTCATAGTCAAAGTTAAACAAGTTTAAGGTCAAAATCAAGTTTTCAAAGTGAAAGTTTAAAGTTCAAAGTCAAAAGTCAAGCTCAAGTGAAATAATATTATCATTTCAAGTTGAGGTTTTTTAAAGGAACATGAGTCCTCATTCAGGCCAATTGAGGTTACCGTACGGGGGATTTATTGATCTTAACGCTATATTTCCATATATAGTGGGGTGCGACGACGATGCTTCACTGTTTAGTCAATGAATTCCTAAGAGTTTTAGTTGTGGACATGGGGTAGATGGAGGCCATGTACCGTTTTTCGAAAGTCTTGCAAACTTTCAGTTAGTGCGGATTGTTTGACAGCACCAATCTACTTTATTGGTGGTCGACTTTTCCAAAGAGCCCGTTCATGTTTCCTATATTCTTTGATCAAGCAAAGTTTTCAAATAAATTTCTCAAGTAAAGCTAATAAGCAAGAAATTTTATTGCAAGTTGTCTTATGGGTCTTATGTTATTGTTCTATGTGTTGTTGTGTTTTGCTTGTTGTCATGTCTCACGTTGTTATGCTTTTGTTGGTTTGCATATACTCAGCTTTTGCTGACACATATATTTCTATGTTTTTGTTTTTGCCTTGTTTTTCTTTTCTTATTGAAGTAGAATAAGCACATGTTTTCTTTTGAGCATTTGCTTGGGATGAAGGGATTTGCGAGAGTGAATGTTACTTAGTTGTTTTGGTTTCTAAATAGTTGGCTTTTTAAGTTGGTTTTGAATAAGGGTCATAATGTTTCCACGTTGTCAGAGTTTGTCTAAATGGTTTTGACTTAGTAGTAAAGACTTCCATTGTGTGTGTTTTAGAAATGATTTTTGTTTGTATTTGTTTCACCCTTAACCTTAGCGCTGCAACTAGTTTTCACAATTAGTTGTGGCGTGGCGTTAGTATGCTCAAATTCCTCTTATTTTATGTTTGAAAGTAAGTTTTAGAAAATGAAGAATTTGAGGGTGTTACATCATCGGGTGATGAGGCTTCCGGCAACCAAGCTAGAATCCTGGCTAACGATAAGCCTCGAAGATGTATGTGAGACGGTGAAAGCTAGAGAGCTTTTCTCTCTTCTCTCTCTAAATTTTTTCACGCGTTTGTCTATTAAGTTTTTTACTTAGCATTATATATTTTCATTCTTTAACTCTCTTTAATATAAAATTCTTATAAAAAAAAGTAATTTAAAACTTGTTTGATTCATTTAGTTTAAAATATTTCGTATATAATTTTTATAATTTTGTTATGAATCTAATTATAGATAAAACATAAGTACTTGAAGTGACATCTTGAAAACAGTCATAAGCAAATATAACAACTAGACTTGTAAAATATATACATAAAATCACTTTTTTTTTTTTGACTTTAGAGTAACTAATGTTGTTTCCTGGCAATAGAGAACTCTAATGAAACTTCACCCAAATTTTAAGATAGACCTCAATTGGTAAGTTGGAGATGGTGCTACTTTTTTTTATTTTTGGGAAGAAATTTGGGTTTTCCCATCTCCTTTAGCCACTATAATTGTAGATATATAAACTATGCTCCTTTTACTAAAGTTAGGGAGTTTATTAATGAGAATAACAAATAGAATAGTCATATATATATGATATCTAGTTCTTACTAGTTGTATAATGCTCACTATTCAAAATATCTCTTTACATACTAATCCAATCTCAACTCAATTGTTTTGGAGCTGCAAAAAAATTTTCCACCAAACCAGTGACTTCATTGATCCAAGGTTTTAATAATAACTAAACTAATAAAGTCCCCTTTCATTGATTAGATTATATCACTAAATATAGCTCCTAAAGTTAAACATTCTCTTTGGAAAATTATATGTATGGATGGTCTGCCTATATGAGTTCCAATAAATTGAAGAGATTCTCAAGGTATATTCCGGAAATATTCTCGCTATCATTCTTGAAGGAATTTTACAATTGACCAAATGTGGTTTTTGTGTGAAATAAATATTCGAGTTTCATTTATACGAAGGAAATGTTGTTTGGAACTTTTGTAATACGGGGATTTTGGTTCCCCATTAAATTATTGTTTTTCTTCCCATTCTCCTAAACAAATATCTTAGGAATTGGTGGGGATTCCACGGTGTTTAAGGTTGACCATAACTTAGGTATATTGTGGAGTATAAAGAACTTGGTATTATATGGGGTGTTTCTATTCCTTCATTTAATTAGGACCTTTGGGTAGTATCCTGGTGACGTGGTATTTGATATTTGGAATTTGGAGGTGGGATTAAAATTCTCATATTTGGTTGAGCGGCATTTCAAAAGTTGTGATTTTTTCATAAATTAGGTGACCCAAAGGAGGTAGATAGGTAAATTCACGCCTACCACATGTGACAAAACATAGGCCCAGTATTCTCATTGTTTTGAATTTAACTCAAATTTCAAAGGCAGCGTATCCACTATAAACAATTTAAACGAAAGATAATCATTTATGTATACTACCTCTTATTTCTGTTTAAAAATATAGCCATAAATTTTCCATAATTTAGAGACCATAATTATCACTAAAAAAACAACAAATAATTTTTTATTCCTAATGACTAGAGATGGTGAAATAAAATCTAGATCAAGTTCACAAATTGAATCCGCAAAAAATGGTTTTGGATCCATAATTTTTAAACTTCGTGTATTTAATCCAATATTTTTTTTATTGACGAAGAATTCGGTCTGAAACATATATGTTGTCAAAAAATTAACCTTATTTTTAGGAAGGAAAAAGATTTTAAATTTGAGTGTTTAAATTATAAAATAATAGACTTCTTTTTAAAACCGGGTAAATAAAAAGGACTAGTTTAAAACATTGATTGAGACTGGGTAGATCCTTCAATTGAGATGTCAAATCACTTTATTTATCGTAGGGAAGATTATAATTCAAAAAGAAGGCATAATAGTTTAAGGATCAGCGAAAATCAAATTATCTAAGTACATCTATTCGTTGAAACTGGTTTTGGGATCCTAGCTTGGTAGATCCATTAAATCGAATAAAATCTTGATCTAGTGGAAGGAAATGAAATAAAATTTGAATACAACCATCAAATTTTTACAAGTTGTCATCTCTATTCACGATTGTAAAGCGTTTTAGAGAACAATTTATGTAGCTAACTAACCAACGTCAGCAATAACTAAAAGGACCAAATCTTTTGGATTGGAGTAAAACAACAAGCAATTTATCTATACTATATGATATTGATTTCAAATCAATAAATTATACAAAGTATAAATTAGATATACATACCTGAATAATGACTTGTTAAATTGATTAACAAACTTGATCGAACGTATCGAAAAACCAAATTTGAGATGGAGAGAGAGATAGAGATAGAGAGAGAGACTGAATAATGAATGACTTGTTAAACTAATTGACAAACTTGGCAAAACATATTAATAAGGCTTAATTTAAACTTGATAAAGTATATTACTAAGACTTAACTTATGAGAGAGAGATGGACAGAGGAGAAGAGAGTGGGGGGGGGGGGGGGGGGGGGGGAGGGAGATGGAGGGATTGAATACAACCATTTATATAATAATTGCACTGAGTTTAATTGGAAAAGAAAAATTAAGGTCTGGAATATTTTGAAAGATATTGTGGATCTTTTTTTCTTACTGCTTCTGTTTCATTATATTATTTACGTTTTGACTAATGTTACTATTCATTTACACACTTTGACCATAATTTGCATTAAATACGTAAATAAAAACCTATTCTAATGAGGTCTTATTTGATTCGTCATGATTTACCCCATTAGAATATCAACTTCTTATAATTTTTACAAACATAAATTTAAAGTGATAAACGTTATAAGAGTTATCTTCGTAAACGTGTATAAATAAAACTCAATGAATAAATTGAAACGGATAGAGTATTGCTTTAGAATCACTATGGGAGTTCAAATAAAATAAAAACCAATAAAATTTAATATTAAGGGTATTTTTAAGATATTATGAACATAAAAAGTAGTCAAATGAGATTGCAAAATAATTTTTTAATTGAATTATAGTGCCTTATACCTTATCCGATAACAAGTTTGCAAAACAAAATTCACGTCTTTTTCTTTTTTTTTTCTTCTTTTTCTCTTTTTTTTTTTATTTATCGTGGTGATGTGGTATTTGATATTTGGAATTTGGAGGGGGGATTAAAATTCTAATATTTGATAGAGTGGGATTTCAAAAGTTGTCATATTTTCATAGTTTAGGTGACCCGAAAGGGATAAATATGTAAATTTACGCCTACCATATGTGACAAAATATAGGCCCACTATTCTCATTGTTTTGAATTTAACTCAAATTTTAAAGGTAGCATATCCACTATAAACAATTTAAAGGCAGGACAATTACCTATGTATACTACCTCTTGTTTCTAATTAAAAAAAATAGCCATAAATTTTACATAGTTTAGAGACCGTAAGTATCACGAACAAAAGCAACAAATAATTTTTTATTCCTAATGGTAAGAGATTGCAAAAAAAACAAAAAAAAAACATGTACATCAAGTTCACCAAATTGAATCCGTCAAAAATTGTTTTGGATCCCTAATTTTTAAACTTCATGTATTTAACCCAATATTTTATTATTGACGAAGAATTCAGTTTGAAACATGTGTGATGCTAATAATTTAACCTGATTTTTAGGGGGGGAAAAAACTTTAAATTTGTGTAAATAAAATAATATAAAAGATTTTTTTTAAAAAAAAAAACCGAGTAAATAAAAAGGACTAGTTTTAAACATTGATTGAAACTGTGTAGATTTCCTTCTCTAGAGATGTGAAATAACTTTATTTATTGTGGGAAGATTATAATTCAAAACGAAGGCATAACAGTTTAAGAATAGGCGAAAATCAATTATCTAACTACATCTATTCGTTGAAACTGCTTTTTGGGATCCTATCTTTGTAGTCCATTAGATCGAATAAAATCTTAATATAGTGGAAGGAAATGCATTAAAATTTGAATACAACCATCAATTTTTTACAAGTTGTCATCTCTATTAACGATTGCAAGGCGTTTTAGAGAACAAGTTCTAAGGCTAGCTAACCAGCGTGAGTAACAACTAAAAGGACCAAATCTTGTGGATTGGAGTAAAACAACATGCAATTGATCTATACTATATGATAGTGATTTCAAATCAATAAATAATTCAAAGTATAAATTAGATACACATACTTGAATAAGGACTTGTTAAATTGTTTAACAATTTCTGGGGCTAACTAACCAGCGTGAGCAACAACTAAAAGAACCAAATCTTGTGGACTGGAGTAAAACAACATGTAATTCATCTATACTATATGATAATGATTTCAAATCAATAAATAATTCAATGTATAAACTAGATATACATACCTGAATAATGACTTGTTATTGATTAACAAGCTTAATCGTGCATATCGAAAAAAACCGAATTTGAGATGGAGAGAGAGAGAGAGAGAAAATAATGACTTGTTAAACTAATTAACACACTTTATAAAGGATATTAAAAAGGCTTAAATTATGCTTGATAAAGTATATAAAAAAGAATTAATTTATGAGTGAGGGAGAGAGAGAGAGGAGGAGAGAGAGAGAGAGAGAGAGTAATGGTGTTTTTTTTAGTAATACAAGTTACAGATTAATTGTAATTTTTAAATTAATACAAGATACATTTATATAATAAGTACACTGAGTATAATTGGAAAATAACAAACTAAGGTCTGGATACTCTAAAAGATACTATGGATTTTTTTTCTTGCTCCCTCTCCTTTATTATATTCTTTACCTTTTGACTAATGTTACTAAGCATTTTCTCACTTTGACCATCATTTGCACTATATATGTAGATAAAAACATGTTCAAAAGGGGTCATATTTGAATCGTCATGATTTACCCTATTAGAATATCAACATTTTATAATTTTTACAAACACAAATTTAGAGTTATAAACGTTATAATAGTCGTACCGGTAAACATTTATAAATAAAACCTAAAGAATAAATGAAACAGATGGAGTATTACTTTAGAAATACAGTGGGAGTTCAAATAAAAAACCAATAATATTCAATACTAAGGGTATATTAAGATATTGTAAATTGCAAAATAATTTTTTAATTGAAATATCGTGCCTAATAACTTTTCCGATGATGAGTTTGTAAAACAAAATTCATGTCTTTTTCTTTTCTTTTTTTTTTTTGAAAAATATTGGTGATGTGGTATTTGATATTTGGAATTTGGAGGTGGGATAAAAATTCTTATATTTGGGTAAAGGGGATTGCAAAAGTTATCATATTTTCAGAGTTTAGATGACCCGAAAGGGGTAGATATGTAAATTCACGCCTACCACATGTGACAAAATATAGGCCCACTATTCTCATTGTTTTTAATTTAACTCAAATGTTAAAGGTAGCATATCCACAATAAACAATTTAAAAGGTAGGATAATTATCTATGTGTACTACCTCTTGTTCTGATTAAAAATATAGCCATAAATTTTACATAATTTAGACACCATAATTATGACGAACAAAAGCAACACATAATTTTTTATTGCATATGATTGGAGATGGCAAAAAAAAAATTTAGATCAAGTTCACAAATAGAATCCTTCAAAAATGGTTCTGGATCCATACTTTTTAAACTCCATGTATTTAACCCAATATTTTATTATTGACGAAGAATTCGGTTTGAAAAATGTGTGATGCAAAAAATTTAACCTTATATTTAGGAAGGGGGGGGGGGATTTTAAATTTGAGTAAATAAAATAAAAGACTTGTTTTTAAAACCGAGTAAATATAAAGAACTAGTTTAAAACATTAATTGAAATTGTGTAGATTTCCTTCAACGGAGATGTGAAATCACTTTATTTATCGTAGAGAAGATTATAATTCAAGAAGAAGGCATAATAGTTTATGAATGGGCGAAAATCAATTATCTAACTACATCTATTCGTTGAAACTGGTTTTTGGGATCCTATCTTTGTAAATCCATTAGATCGAGTAAAATCTTGATCTAGTGGAAGAAAATGAACTAAAATTTGAATACAACCATCAAATTTTTACAAGTTGTCACTCTATTAACGATTGCAAGGTGTTTTAGAGAACAATTTCTGGGGCTAACTAACCAGCGTGAGCAACAACTAAAAGAACCAAATCTTGTGGATTGGAGTAAAACAACATGTAATTCATCTATACTATATGATAATGATTTCAAATCAATAAATAATTCAATGTATAAACTAGATATACATACCTGAATAATGACTTGTTATTGATTAACAAGCTTAATCGTGCATATCGAAAAAAAAAACAAATTTGGGATGTTGAGAGAGAATGGGAGAGAGAGAGAGAGAGAGAGAGAGAGAGATAGACTGAATAATGACTTGTTAAACTAATTGAAAAACTTGATAAAGCCTATTAAAAATGCTTTATTTAAACTTGATAAAGTATATTCAAAAGACTTAATTTATGAGAGAGAGAGAGTAATTGTGTTTTTTTGAGTAATACAATTTGCAGAGTAATTTTATTTCTTAGAGTAATACAAGATACACTTATGTAATAAATACACCGAGTTTAATTGAAAAGTGACAAACTAAGGTCTGGAATATTTAGAAAGATACTGTGGATCTTTTTTTTCTTACTACCTTTGTTTCATGGTATTCTTTACGTGTTGACTAATGTTACTATACATTTTCACACTTTGACCATCATTTGCACTGTATATGTAAATAAAAACATATTCTAATGGGGTCATTTGATTCATTATAATTTACCCTATTAGATTGTCAACTTTCTATAATTTTTACTGATACACATTAAGAGTCATAAACGTTTTAAGAGTCGTATTGGTAAACGTGTATAAATAAAATGTAAAGAATCGATTGAAATGCAAGGATACAGTAGGAGTTAAAATAAAAACCAATAATATTCAGTAATAAGGGTATTTTAGAGATATTGTGGACATAAAAAGTAGTCAAATGAGATAGCAAAATATTATTTAAATTGAATTATCGTGCCTAATACTTTTTCCGAAAATGAGTTTGTAAAACAAAATTCAAATCATTTTTTTTTGAAGTATCGTGGTGATGTGGTATTTGATATTTGGAATTTGGAGGTAGGATTAAAATTCTCATCTTTGGTTGAGTGGGATTTCTAAAGTTTTCATATTTTCATAGTTTAGGTGACCCGAAAGCGGTAGAAATGTAAATTCACACCTACCACATGTGACAAAATATAGGCCCACTATTCTCATTGTTTTGAATTTAACTCAAATATTAATGGTAGCATATCCACTATAAACAATGTAAAGGCAGGATAACTATCTATGTATACTACCTCTTGTTTATGATTAAAAATATAGCCATAAATTTTTTCATAGTTTAGAGACCACAATCAGCACGAACAAAAACAACAAATAATATTTTATTCATAATGATTACAGATGGCGAAATAAAATCTAGATCATGTTCACAAATTGAATCCATCAAAAATGATTCTAGATCCATAATTTTTAAACTTCATGTACTTAATCCAATATTTTTTTTATTGATGAAGAAATCGGACTGAATCATATATGATGCCAAAAAATTTACCTAATTTTTAGAAAGGAAAAATATTTAAAATTTGAGTATATAAAATATAAAATAAAAGACTTCTTTTGAAAATCGAGTAAATGAAAAGGACTAGTTTAAAACATTGTTTAGATTGTGTAGATTTCCTTCAATTGAGATGTCAAATCACTTTATTTATCGTAGGGAAGATTATAATTCAAAAAGAAGGCATAATAGTTTAAGAATGGGCAAAAAAATCAATTATCTAACTACATCTATTCGTTGAAACTAGTTTTGGGATCCTATCTTTGTAGATCCATTAGATCGAATAAAATCTTGATCTAGAGGAATAAAATGAATTAAAATTTGAATACAACCATCAAATTTTTATAAGTCGTCATCTCTATTAATGATTACAAAGCATTTTAGAGAACATTTTATGTGGATAACTAACTAACGTGAGCAATAACTAAAAGTACCAAATCTTGTGGATTGGAGTAAATCAACATGCAATTTATCTATACTATATGATATTGATTTCAAATCAATGAACAATACAAAGTATAAATTAGATATACATACCTGAATAATGACTTGTTAAATTGATTAACAAACTTGATCGAGCATATCGGAAAAAAAGAAATTTGAGATGGAGAGAGAGAGAGAGAGAGAAAGAGAAAGAGAGAGAGAGAGAATAATGCTTTGTTAAACTAATTGACAAAATTGATAAAACATATTAAAATGAACTAATTTTAAGTTGATAAAGTGTATTAAAAAGACTTAATTTATGAGTGAGAGAGAGGAGAAGAGAGAGAGAGAGAGAGAGAGAGAGGGTAATTGTGTTTTTTTTGTGTAATACAAGAAGCAGAGTAATTGTATTTTCTAAAATAATACAAGTTGCATTTATATAATAAGTGCACTAAGTTTAATTGGAAAATGACAAACTAAGGTCTGAAATATTCAGAAAGATACTGTGGATCTTTTTTTTTTCTACCACTGTTTCATTATTTTCTTTACATTTTGACTAATGTGACTATTCCTTTTCACACGTTACCATCATTTGCACTATATATGTAACTAAGAACATATTCTAATGAGGTCTTATTTGATTCGTCTTGATTTACCCTATTAGAATATCAACTTTTTATAATTTTTATAAACACAATTTTAGAGTTATATATGTTGTAATAGTGGTATTGGAAAACGTGTATAACTAAAATGTAAAGAAAAAATTGAAACGGACGGAGTATTACTTTAGAATTATTGTAGGAGTTCAAATAAAAAACCAATAATATTCAATATTAAGGGTATTTTTAAGATATTGTGGACATAAAAAGTAGTCCAATGAGATTGCAAAATATTTTTTTTTAATTTAATTATAGTGCCTAATACCATTTCCGGTAATGAGTATGCAAAACAAAATTCATGTCTTTTTCTTTTTTCTTTTCTTGTTTTTTTTTTCGAAGTATCGTGGTGACGTGGTATTTGATATTTATAATTTGGAGGTGGGATTAAAATTCTCATATTTGATTGAGTGGGATTTCAAAAGTTATTATATTTTTATAGTTTAAGTGACCCCAAAGGGGTAGATATGTAAATTCATGCCTACAACATGTGACAAAATATAGGCCCACTATTCTCATTGTTTTAAATTTAACTCAAATTTTAAAGATAGCAGATACATAAACAACTTAAAGGCAGGATAATAATCTATCTATACTACCTCTTGTTTCTTATTAAAAATATAGCCATAAAATTTTCCATTGTTTAGAGACCATAATTATCACGAACAAAAGCAACAACTAATTTTTTATGCCTAATGATTAGAGATGGCAAAAAAAAAAATCTAGATCAAGTTCACACATTGAATCCGTCAAAAATTGGTCTGGATTCCTAAATTTCAAACTTCATGTATTTAACCCAATATTTTATTATTGAAGAAAAATTCGTTCTGGAATATGTGTGATGCCAAAAAATTAACCTTATTTTTAAGGTGGAAAAAGATTTTAATTTTGAGTAAATAAAATGAAAAATTTCTTTCTAAAATCGAGTAAATCAAAAGGACTACTTTAAAACATTAATTGAAATTCTATAGATTTCCTTCAGCAATGGACATGTGAAATCACTTTATTTATCATAGGGAAGATTATAATTCAAAACGAAGGCATAATAGTTTAAGTATGGGCGAAAATCAATTATCTAACTTCATCTATTCGTTGAAACTAGTTTTGGGATCCTATCTTTGTAGATCCATTAGATTGAATAAAATCTAGATCTAGTGGAAGGAAATGAATTAATATTTGAATACAACCATCAAATTTTTACAAGTTGTCATCTCTTTTAACGATTGCAAAGCGTTTTAGAGAACAATTTATGTGGCTAACTAACCAGCGTCAGCAACAACTAAAAGGACCAAATCTGTTGGATTGGAGTAAAACAACATGCAATTGATCTATACTACTCCCTCCGTTCCCTATTATTCTTGCCGTTCACTATTCACCCTCTCATTTTGATATATGATTTAATAATAGTGGTGGGATAATAATTAATGAAAGAGAAACAACTTGCAACTAATAGTGGGTGTTTTATGGGTCCATTTTAATAAAAAAATATTATAAACCTAATAAAGTTGTTTGGTACAGAAAAATATGGAACATCCAAAAAGCATATGTAAAGAAAAATAAGGAACGGAGGGAGTATATGATAATGATTTCAAATCAATAAATAATACAAAGTATAAATTAGATATACATACCTGAATAATAACTTGTTAAATTGATTAACAAACTTGATCGAGCGTATTACAAAAACCAAATTTGAGATGGAGAGAGAGAGAGAGAGAGAGAGACTGAATAATGACTTGTTAAACTAATTGACAAACTTGATAAAGCATATTAAAAAGGCTTAATTCGATCTTGATAAATTATATTAAAAATTCTTAATTTATGAGTGAGAGAGAGAGAGAGAGAGAGAGAGAGGAGGAGAAGAAGAAGAAGAGAGAGAGAGAGAGAGAGAGAGAGAGAGAGAGAGAGTTTTTTTAGTACTACAAGATGCAGTGGAATTGTAATTTTTAAAGTAATACATGATACATTTATATAATAAGTACACTGAGTTTAATTGGAAAATAACAAACTAAGGTCTGGAATATTGTGAAAGATATTGTGGATTTTTTTTTCTTACTCCCTCTGTTTCATTATATTCTTTACGTTTGACTAATATCACTATACATTTTCAAACTTTGACCATCATTTGAACTATACATGTAAATAAAAAACATATTCTAATGGGGTCTTATTTGATTCATTATGATTTACCCTATTAGAATATCAACTTTTACAACTTTTTACAAATACAAATTAAGAGTTATAAATTTTATAAGAGTCGTACTGGTAAACGTTTATAAATAAAACGTAAAGAATAAATTGAAACGGAGGGAGTATTACTTTATAAATACAGTGGGAGTTCAAATACAATAAAAATCAATGATATTCAATACTAAGGGTATTTTAAGATATTGTGGACATAAAAAGTAGTCAAATGAGATTGCAAAATATTTTTTTATTGAATAATCGTGCCTGATACTTTTTCCAATAATGTGTTTGTAAAACAAATTCATGTCGTTTTTTTTTTGGAAGTATCGAGGTGAACTGGTGATGTCATATTTGATATTTGGAATTTGGAGGTGGGCTTAAAATTCTTATATTTGATTGAGCGAGATTTCAAAGTTGTCATATTTTTATAGTTTAGATGACCCGAAAGGGATAGATATGTAAATTCACACCTACCACATATGATAAAATATAGGCCCACTATTCTCATTACTTTGAATTTAACTCAAATTATAAAGGTAGAATATCCACTATAAACAATTTAAAGGCAGAATCATTATCTATATATACTACCTCTTGTTTCTGATTAAAAATATAGCCATAAATGTTTTCATAATTTAGAGACCATAATTATCACGAAAAAAAGCAACAAATAATTTTTTATTCCTAATAATTAGAGATGGAAAAAAAATCTAGATCAAGTTCACAAATTGAATCCATCGGCAAAATGGTTCTGGATTCCTAATTTTTAAACTTCATGTATTTAACCCAATATTTTATTATTGACAAAGAATTCGGTCTAAAAAATGTGTGATGCCAAAAAATTAACCTTATTTTTAAGGGGGGGGGGGAGATTTTATATTTTAGTAAATATAATAAACTAAACTAAAAGACTTCTTTTTAGAGCCAAGTAAATAAAAAGGACTAGGTAGTTTAAAACAGTGATTGAGACTGTGGAGATTTCCTTCAATGGAGATGTGAAATCACTTTATTTATCGTTGGGAATATTATAATTCAAAAAGAAAGCATAATAGTTTAAGAATGGGCGAAAATTAATTGTCTAACTTCATCTATTCGTTGAAAATGGTTTTTGGGATCCTGCCTTTGTAGATCCATTAGATCAAATAAAATCTTGATCTAGTGGAAGGAAATAAATTAAAATTTGGATACAACCATCAAATTTTTACAAGTTGTCATCTCTATTAACGATTGTAAGGCGTTTGAGTGAACAATTTATGAGGCTAACTAACCTGCGTGAGCAACAACTAAAAGAATCAAATCTTGTGGATTGCAGTAAAACAACATGCAATTGATCTATACTATATGATAATGATTTCATATCAATAAATAATTTAAAGTATAGATTAGATATACATACCTGAATAATGACATGTTAAATTGTTTAACAAACTTGATCGAGCGTATCGAAAAAAACCAAATATGAGATGGAGAGAGAGAGGGAGATTGTGAACAATGACTTGTTAAACTAGTTGACAAACTTGATAAAGCATATCAAGAAGGCCTAACTTTAACTTGATAAAGTAAATTAAAAAGACTTAATTTATGAGAAAGAGAAAGAGAGTAATAGTGTTCTTTTTAGTAAAACAAGATGCAAAGTAATTGTGTTTTTTAAAATAATACAAGGTGCATTTACATAATAAGTTCACTCGGTTTAATTGGAAAATGACAAATCTAAGGTCTAGAATATTCTGAAAAATATTGTGAATCTTTTTTTGTTACTTCTTCCGTTTCATTATATTCTTTACGTTTTGACTATTGTTACTATTCAATCTTCACACTTTGATCATCGTTTGCACTATATATGTAAACAAAAACATATCCTAATTGGGTCTTATTTGATTCGTCATGATTTACCCCATTAGAATATCAACTTTGTATAATTTTTACAAATAAAAATTTAGAGTTATAAACGTATAAGAGTCTTATTGGTAAATGTGTATAGAAAAACGTAAAAAATAAATTGAAACGGACGGAGTATTACTTTAAAAATACAGTGGAAGTTCAAATAAAATAAAAACCAACAATATTTAACACGAAGGGTATTTTTAAGATATTCTGGACATAAAAAGTACTCAAATGAGATTGCAAAAATTTTTTTTTATTTGAATTATCGTGCCTAGTACAATTTCCAATAATGAGTTTATAAACAAAATTCGTTTTTTTGTCTTATCTTTCTTTTTTTTTTTTTTGAAGTATTGTGGTGATGTGGTATCTGATATTCGGGATTGGGAAGTGGGATTAGAATTCTCATATTTTGCCGAGTGGGATTTCAAAAGTTGTCATATTTTCATAGTTTAGGTGACCGAAAGTAGGGGTGAAACTAATTCGGTCTAAAACCGAAAACCGAACCGCACCAGACCGAACAACTAATTTGGTTCGGTCTCGCATTTATTCTGGTGCGGTTCGGTATGGGAAAATTCATAGATTCGGTGTTCGGTTTGGAACGGTTTGGAGCTAGAAATTTTCGGTCTAAAACCGAGCACCGAATTTATTGCCTTTTAGGCCCAACAATAAGTGGCCCAAAAAAAACCCTAAACTCTCACAAAAAAACCCTAACCCGCCTATGTCTCTCCTCTATCTCTCATTCTCTCTGACTCTTTCAAAAAAACCCTAAAAATTTCCCTCTCAGGCTCTCACGGTCTCACCTTCACGACTTCACTTTTGCAATTTTGCCTCTCAGTTTCACTTTCGCCTCTCAGTCTCTCCTCTCAGTTTCACTCACCTTCACTTTTTCGACATTTTTGATGAGGTAACTCAAATTCTCTCTGAAACGTTTTGTTTTTGAGGTTTTCGATTTATTTGGTGAAATGAATGAAATTTTTTGGATTTGGTTAATTGTTTTTGTTTTTTTTTTTGTTGTTGTTTTTGGAATTGATTTTGTTTAATGTTTGTTAATTTAATGATAAATGCAAGTGATTTGTTTAATATTTGTTATTTGAATACCAAAATTGAGTGGTATAATTATGTAGTTCATGTGATAAACAGTGTTAGTGACATCGAAATGCAAGTGATTTGATTAAAATGTTGTTTGGATGATTGTTACGATGTGCTCTTATATGTTGTTTTTAACATTTCTAGTGTTTGAACTTGTTTATAATAGTTAGGCACTTCGTTTTTTTAGGGCGCAAAAAAAAAAAAAAAAAAAAAAAA
>PYUH01004005.1:16300-54829 GCA_016808085.1 Suaeda aralocaspica | reverse complement strand
AAAAACAGATCTTGCGACTTAAACAGATTGTTTAATTAAGCTTTCTGTTACTTTAATAGCTGTTTACATTTTTAATTTAATTAATTATGAAAATAAAAGGGTCTGAAGTTTGACTGTTTGGCTTAATATAGATGAATGCAGCACCCAATAACAAATTCAATTTATGGTTATTTTTATTCTGTTTAATAATTAATTTAGCAGAATTTACTATGAGTTGAAACATATTTATATTTTTAATTTTACTGTCGTTATTGATTTGTTTGGTTGAGAAATTGTTTTGTGATACTCTCTCAGTTTGGGATTTTGTATTTTGGTATGTAACTAAAAATATAGTCATTTGAATTTTGTTTGATAAATTGGGTTTTGGGAGATAAAAAAGTAAATGTACCTGTGAATTAGCCTTCTTTTCCGAACTATACATGCTCCACTTTTAAAGTCACTACCTCATTTGATGCGTTAGTATAACTTGAAAGAATCTTAAAAGTTGTCTTAAATTAATGCAGCAGGTTTATGATACTGTTAATTGTTCTCTTTTTTTGTGTGTGAATTAGATGTCAACCAATGTTGGCAATCCTGAAAAAGCAAATGGCACACCATCTAAACAAGAAATAGAGGATGATGAGGAGCGGGAAAGTGTCTCTGCATCTGGCTCTAAAGGCATGACAAAGAGGAAGAGGATGAAGGATCGTTCAGAGGTGTGGGAGCACTTCATAAAAAAGGAAACATCCCTCGGATTGCGAGCTGTCTGTAAGTATTGCAATATGGAGTACAAATGCAATCCAAAGAAGAATGGCACAAGTGTTTTGTGGGGTCACCTTAATAGATGTCGTAAGTATCCTTATAATACTCCTAAAGATTCTAAGCAAAGTCTTCTTTCTTTTAAGGGTGCTAAGTTAGGTGATGGTACAAGTGGTTTAACTTATCAAAAATATGACCCTGCTAGTATTAGAAAAGCATTGTCTTATATGGTTATTGTTGATGAGTTGCCTTTTAAGTTTGTTGAGGGAGTGGGGTTTAGACATTTATGTAATGTTATTGAGCCAAGATTTCATGTTCCTTCAAGAATTACAGTAGCTAAAGATTGTTACCAAACTTATTTGTCTGAAAAAAGGAGGTTGAAAAATGTGTTAAACAATTGTAATTCAAGGGTTTCTTTGACTACTGATTCATGGACCTCAATACAACAAATTAATTATATGTGCCTCACTGTTCATTTTATTGATAATAATTGGAAATTACAAAAAAGAATTCTTAATTTTTGTCCTATCTCAAGTCATAAAGGTGAGGAAGTTGGAAAAGAAGTGGAGAAGTGTTTGCTTGATTGGGAACTTGAAAAAGTATTTTGTATAACTGTTGACAATGCTAGTTCAAATGACACAGCAATAGGTTACTTGAGAAGGAAAATTAATCATTGGAAAACTGGGGTACTTCAGGTGAGGTTTCTTCATATGCGTTGTGTTGCACATATAATTAATTTGATTGTTTCTGATGGTCTAAAAACAGTCAATGAGTCAGTTAGTCGTGTTAGGCATGCTGTTAGATTTATCAAACAATCTCCTGCTAGGTTGTTAAAGTTTAAAAAATGTGTTTCAGAGGAAAAAATCACCACAAAGAAGTTGTTATGTCTTGATGTGCCTACTAGGTGGAACTCCACCTATTTAATGTTGAGTGCTGCCATTGATCTTGAGGGTGCTTTTGAGAGGTATAGTGAGGAAGATCCTCATTATGGGATTGAGTTGAGTGAAAAGGAAGGGAATGGTAGGCCTAATTGTGATGATTGGAGTACTGTTAAAAGATTTTCTGAATTTTTACAAGCATTCTATGATCTTACCTTGCGTGTATCTGCCTCTTTATATGTCACTTCCAATTTATTCTTTCATGAGTTGGTAAATGTTGCTTTAATGTTGAAAGAGTTGGAATCAAATGAGGATCATGAGATGTGTGTTATGGCTTCTAAAATGAAGGAGAAGTATGAAAAATATTGGGGTGATCCGGATAAAATGAACATGCTAATTTTTATTGCTGTTGTGCTTGATCCTCGTTATAAGCTTGATTATGTTGAGTGGATGATAACTGAAATTTATGATTCCAAAGTTGCAAATGCATTGATTCATAATTTGAAAGAGGTTTTGAATGCTATGTATGAGGAGTATCGTGGTTTTTCATCAAATAGTGTTTTGAAGGAGGATGTGTCATCAAGTAAGGATCCTCAACACTTTTCACCTAAACACAAAAAAATTGAAGTATTGAAGAGCAAGTATAAGAAACACAAGTTTGAGAAAGAGGGAGATGCTAAAATTGAGTTAGACAAGTATTTAGAGGAGGATACAGAGGATGATGCTGAGGAGTTTGATATTTTGGGTTGGTGGAAGGTCAATAGTGCTAGATTTCCAATAATAGGAACTATGGCTCGTGATGTACTTGTTGTCCCTATTTCAACAATAGCCTCTGAGAGTGCATTCACCACCGGTGGCAGATTTATTGATGTGTTTCGAAGCTCATTATCTCCAAAGGTTGTGGAAGGACTTGTTTGCGCTCAAAATTGGTTGCGTGCTTCTCCTTTTCCAAGTGTTGAAGAATGTTTAGAGGAAGTCAAGCAACTTGAAGAAGGTAATATTATAAATATAAAAGCAACAATCATAAGCTATTCATTTTCATAAATAATCTTATTCATACAAATATAATTATTTAACTTGTTTGTATTCAATATTTGTTTGCTAGACTTGGAGAATATGGCACTTGGTGATGATATCGATCAAGTAATTGTGGATTGATGAAACAAGGGAATTACTATCGTTGTTCATACGCCTTGCTAAGCCTGTACTAGTGTTCTTGTTGTTTTGTACTTCTATTGTTGCTCTACTAGTAGTCTGTTTACCCTATTATCTATGTATCATTGTGGATGTATCGTTGAATTGTTGTATTTGTGTGGTGGTTTCATTAAAACTCCAGTAATTGTCGTTGTATAATTTGATATTTTACAATGTAAACTTTAAACTTTGAAGGTTTAAACTTTGAAATTTCCCAACTTGTTAACTTGTTATGTAATTATGTTAGGCAGATTGTTTAATAGGTATTAGATAGTAGCTATATGTATAGCAAAATTAAGCAGGATGTGTGGGAAGAAAAGCTGAAAAAATTGCACTTAAAAAGTATGGTTTGGTTTGGAGTCAAAAATCGGAAAACCGAAATTTTATGGTCTGGTTTGGTTTGGATTATAATATATTTTGGATTGGATTGGACTGAAAAATCAAAGACCAAAATATAATGGTTTGGATTTGGAGTTGGTCAAAGTCCAAACCGCACATCGAACTTTCACCCCTACCCGAAAGGGATAGGTATGTAAAATTCACGCCTACCACATGTCACAAAATATAGGCCCACCATTCTTATTGTTTTGAATTTAACTCAAATTTTAAAGGTAGCATATCCACATAAACAATTTAAAGGCAGAATAATTATCTATGTATACTACCTCTTGTTTCTGATTAAAAATATAGCCCCAAATTTTACATAGTTTAGAGACCATAATTATCACGAACAAAAGCAACAAATAATTTTTTATTCCTAATGATTAGAGATGGCAAAAAAAAAAAATCTAGATCAAGTTCACATTTTGAATATGTCAAAAATGGTTCTGGATCCCTTAATATTTAACCCAATATTTTATTATTGACAAAGAATTCTGACTGAAACATGTGTGATGCCAACAAATTAGCCTTAATTTTAGAGGGAAAGATTTTAAATTTGAGCAAATAAAATAAAATAAAAGACCTCTTTTTAAAATCGAATAAATAAAAAGGACTAGTTTAAAACATTGATTGAATCTATCACTAGTACAAAAAATAGATTTTGCTTCGCCTTATTTGCTGCGGTTTTTTGGGGTTTTATAAAAACGGCAGCAAATAAATTGATATTTTTGATAAGGAGTATTATTTGCTGCTATATATGATTATTTGCTGCGGTTTTTAACCGCAGCAAATAAGTGCTGTATATTTTTTTTTTCTTTTTCTTTTTTTTCCGTTGGGACTGTTATTATTTTTTTTTTTGCTTTGTTTTTCTTTTGTTCGTTGTCCTTCTTTTTTCCCGTCTTTAATTTGTTCATTCCTCTCAAACACTCACACTCAAACACTCACAGCAAACACTCACACTCAAACCTAACTCCCTCATTCTTCCTTCGATCTGAACTTACACTCACAAACGACCTCTTCTTCGTCATATTCTTCTTCTTCTTCGTCGCCCTTATCTTCTTGTGTCGCTGTCTCCTACCTTCCTCGTCGGTCTTCGTCTTCAATTGTTGTTGTTTAGGTAAGTTTTTGTTACAAAAAATTATGTTTTAATTTGTTAGGAAAAATTTGCTTCGTTTTGTTGGTTTTTATGACGAATTTGTCGTCGTTTTAGGGTTTTGGTTTTTTTTTCTGCTTCTTAGGATTAGTTTGGTTCGTCGTATTCTTAGGGTTTTGTTGGTTTTTATAACGAATTTGATTTTGTTGATTGAAATTTGCTTTTTCATTGTTTTGATTTTAGCGTTTCTTGCTAGAAATGTCGAAGTTCTTTCATCCGATTGTGCTTTTCGTTGTTTGTTCGTAGGATGCATGGGTTTTGGTTTTATTAATTTCATTTAGAGAAATTGGTGTTTGTTTGCAGGTTGCTAAGTGGTTATAATTGATTAAATTGGGTTTAGATTGTCAGAATTAGATAGTTAGGGTGTAGGTAGTCGAATTGGCTGAGATTGGTCCAATTGGTTATGGTGGTTGAAACAACTACTGACGACCAAATTGGGTGGCTAGTGTGGTCGAATTAGATATGTTGTTCAAGTTTGGTGATTATGGTGGTTGTGTTAGGTGGCTTGTACTATCAAGGCCATGGTGGCTATGGTGGTAAAGTTGGGTGGATATGATGATAGCTTGTTTATGGTGGTGTTGTGGTGGCCTGGTGGAGGTCAGTTTTGGTTAAGTATAAATACATAACAGTTGCGCTTAAATACACTCAAATACCCTTTTATACAACTATCAAGGACATGTGTTGTTTTAGTCAAAATTGATTAATGTTAATTAGAGATAAAAGGCTGATGACAGGCTAACATGTTAAAGTAAAATTGTATGAAAGAAAACTATAAATGAAAATGTGTCGAAGTAGCTGAAGTTGACATTTCTTTGTCACTAATAAATTTCGATATTCTAGCGTTTGTAGTGTTTGAGGTTTATAGAGATGGTGACGCTTGCTATTTATAGAATTAGTGCCAGTTTTGTTCAGTTTATAGTTAGTTTATAACTAAGCATTTTAATTATTCTAAGTGATATCAATTAAATTAAATTAAATTAAGTTAAGTACTAACTACGTTACTAATTCCTCTCTTGAAAGGATACACAAATTGCTTTCTCACTTTGTATGTTTCGCATATGAGGCATATGGCTTCATAGCCAAATGATGAGTGAGTGACTGAATTACATGGTGAGTGAGTGGCAGAGTGCCCAAATTGAGTAAATTATACATTGCATGCCATATCATCTGTTCGAAAAAATACCTTAGCTTTATTGCAATGCATGTATTACTTACTACTTTGTATTAGACAATTGTTAAGTTTTATTTGCTTGTTTAGATTTAGCTGAATTGCAATTTTTGTTCTATAGTTTTTATTTATTCTGGTTGTATTTTCTTCGCTTGATTTGATGTAGTTGAATTGAATTTTTTGTTTTTTTAATTTTTGTTTGTTTTGGTTGAGTAAATCGCATTGCTTAATCTAGCTGATGATACATTAATTTTAATGTTTGTTTGTTTTGCTTGAATTTGTTGATTTACTTTTTCTCTTTATAAGAAATTGAGGTATTAGGTTCTTTGTTTTAGGGTTTAGGTTCTCATAATTTGTTGTGGGTTGTTATGGGTATTTTTAAGAAAAAGTTTTGTGGGTTTTCGTAAGCCATACACGTAATATGCAATTTCAAATTTTTTAGTATGTATTATTATGCATTACAATCTTTAANTTTAGTATGTATTATTATCTATTACAATCTTTAATTTTATTTACACTTGGTATTTATAAAAATGCAATTTCTACTTCATAGCCAAGTAGCTAAGATTAAGTGCCTACTACATATCAATTGACTTCACACAAAAATATGCCATAAATTAGTTAATCTTATCATATATCTAGTGTAATTATTTTCATATAATCAACTGTTCTACATATAGTAACCAACAAAATTCAAAACTTGGAAACTCAAAATCGAGCTAAGCTGGAGCTCCATTTCAAATACTAAAGTCAAAACTCAAATCAGTATTTCAGTTATACAGTTAGAAGAAGTGTACATTTTCATTCATTCACAATAAAAATTATCCATTACTAATCCATAGTAATACCTCAGGAGTGGGTGTTTGGTTCAACCCTTTCTAGTAGTATGGAATGGGTGTCGCTATTAATGACGAAAAAGATGAAAAAGTTGGAATCATTTACCAAGGGTATAGGATTCCACACCTCCCTTGTTAACATATGAGCGATGAGCCAAACAACTTATAAAAAGAAACGGATTTTCACTCCATACTCTATGGTTTCATATTCTCATTCCATCCAATTCCAAGTTTTTGAACCAACATACTCTTAGTCGCTACTCACAACTCGAAGGCTATTGGAAAACAAAACTAACCTCCTAAACTAACAAGTGTACATGGAATTGAAAAATTCCTTATGATCTCTCACTACTACGTAATTTGCTTCTTCAATTATAGTAAGCAATTGCTGAACTGATAAACTAATTAAATGTTTATTAAAGCAAGAAGCACATTTTTGAAAGAATTATACACAACCATATATTAAATTTACTATGTTATTGTACTGAATACCTTCAATTGTGTGTTGTTAGTTGCACAAGATGTCAAAGGATCGGTCATGGATGTACAATTGCCGTGATAAGGCGAAATTTGTAGAAGGGGTGTTTGAGTTTTGTGAGCGTGCAGAAGCATATTCACAAACTCAAAAAACCGGGGGGTTTTACTGTCCATGTTTCAAGTGTGCCAATGATCGTAAGTTTGAAAGTATTGCTGAGGTCAGGCTGCACCTACTTCTTCATGGTTTTCGACCTGATTATTATGTGTGGAGTTATCAAGGTGAGACAGGAGTCCATGACGGTCCTTCTTCGCGTGGTAA
This sequence comes from Suaeda aralocaspica, assembly GCA_016808085.1. NCBI lineage: Eukaryota > Viridiplantae > Streptophyta > Magnoliopsida > Caryophyllales > Amaranthaceae > Suaeda > Suaeda aralocaspica. The sequence goes on along the minus strand of PYUH01004005.1, from coordinate 47,685 downwards.
TCATCAACATGATGATAGTAGTCATCAACATAACAAGGACTATACTCATGCAACCAATGATGATGTCTATAGGAATGATGATTACGAACGCGATGAAGCGGATCATAGAGTCGAAGAGATGGTGGAAGGCCTTGACAATGGACGAGGCTTTGAATCCATTTCAGAGGCCTCTCGAAAGCCTTTGTACCCCGGTTGTACTAAATTGACCATTCTTGTTGCTGTGATGGAATTGTTTAGTGTCAAGTCAGAAAACAATTGGACTGATAGAAGTTTCACAATGTTACTAGAAAAGCTGAGTGGCATGTTTCCGGATGGAAATGAGCTTCCTAAGTCAACTTACTATGCTAAGAAGCTGATGTGTCCATTCGGCTTAGAGTATGAGAGAATACATGCTTGTCCAAATGATTGCATATTGTACCGAAAAGATTATGAGTTGTTGGATAAGTGTCCAAAGTGCAATTTGCCACGTTATGACCGACAAGGGGCACGGGGTAAAGCTGGTCCGCCGTCCAAGGTTTTGTGGTATCTCCCAATAATACCAAGATTCAAGCGGTTGTTTTCAATTACGAAGGATGCTAAGAATCTAAGGTGGCATGCGGAGGGTAGAAGGGTGAAGGGTTTGCTACAACATCCAGCTGATGGTCCGGAATGGAAGACTATCAACAGGAAGTATAAGACATTTGGAGATGACAATCGCAATCTCAGGCTTGGGTTGTGCACTGATGGAATGAACCCTTTCGGTACTCTTAGTTCGAAGCATAGTTCATGGCCGGTAATTTTAACGATCTATAATCTTCCACCTTGGTTGTGCATGAAAAGAAAGTACCTTATGCTATCACTTCTTATTTCTGGTCCAAAGCAACCCGGTAATGACATTGATGTGTATTTGGAGTCCTTAGTTGATGACTTAAGAAAATTATGGGATGAGGGTATTTTGGTCTATGATTCCCATGCAAAGGAGACTTTCACGTTGCGTGCAATGCTTTTGTGCACTGTCAACGACTTTCCAGCTTATGGTAACTTATCTGGGTACAAGAACAAAGGGATGAAGGCTTGCCCTATTTGCATGGACGATGGTGATTCTACATGGGTGGGTAAGTATGTTGACTGGTGCCATCGAAGATTCCTTCCACCTAACCACCCTTTTCGGAAGAAAAAGAAGGCATTCAATGGGATGGTTGAGGATCGTGTTGCTCGTCGTCCATTAACTGGTGATGAGGTGTATTCACAGGATAAGGGGGTTCAAACCATTTTTGGGAAACCGAATATCAACTATTCCGGGTTGTGGAAAAAGGAGTCTATATTTTGGCAGCTTCCATATTGGAGAGATTTACAAGTCAGACATTGTCTCGATGTGATGCACATCGAGAAAAATGTTTGCGATGCCATACTTGCCACCCTTTTCAACATTCCGAACAAGACNGACCTATATTTTAGCATATGCATGGTTTTCAAAATTTATATGAATTGTTAATAAGCTGTGCACATTAGAGCTTCATAAGTAGTTGCGGAGTTTGTAGTTGTTGCAGTAATTGTGTTGTTAATGGTTGTGTTGGAGTTGGGGATGGTAATGTTACTGGAATATCAGTCACATTAACTTGAGGTTATGTTTGTGATTATGGTTGTGGTTGAGGTTGTGATTGCGGCTGCAACACCACTTGCTGCACCTGTGGTGGTTGTGGTGGAGGTGGGTGATTGCTATTAAGGAAGTATCATTAAACTGGTTTTAAATAGTTGTTTACTAGGTATTGACAAAAGCTACATGGGTTCGAGAAGGGCCTTTCAGCAAAGCACAAATAAGCGAGGTTCGAGACAAGGTTGTGACATTCTTGTACACACATTGTTTATGAAGAAGCTAGGAATATAGTAGTACATTCACTTGACTTAGTTATTAATTGAAATTTTAGCTATTCGTAATTTGTGTATTGGTTTACTGGACTGTTCCTAAGTCCCTTCTGCAGTTTGGCTTGGTTTAGTGGACTGTTCCTAAGTCTCTTCTGTTGCGGCTGTATGATGGCAAGTTTTAGGGGTGCTGTGACACTGCTGCTTGCTTCTGCTGAGTGGTTTTATAGGTTTTGGGTTGTTTGGGATGGTTTATGTTTGGTTTTGTTAGGAAGGGTTTTGGTTGTTTGGTTTATGTTTGGGTTGTTTGGTTTATGTTTTTGGTCTTGTTATCACTAGGTGTAGTTGAGGCTGTGTGTTCTTGTATAGTTGAGGGTTTTTTTTGGTTTTCTTGGAGCAAAACTGAGTCAGTTTTGCCGCAGAAAGCTATAGGTTGTAATTATTCTCTTTTTGTTAATAAAATTCTTACATTTTTACCAAAAAAAAAATATTAGGAATTAGGAGCATAAAATAATTTCAGAAAATTACTGAAAAAAAATGTATTATTTGCTGCGGTTATTCAATAAACCGCAGCAAAAAAACTGAACTGAAATTGGAGGGAAACAGACATTTGCTGCGGTTATTCAGTTAACGGCAGCAAATAACCCTACTTTTTGCTGCGGTTAAACCACAGCAAATAAAATATCATTATTTGCTGCTGTTATAAGTGCTGCGGTTCAAAACCGCAGCAAAAAACCGCATCAAAATGTGTTTTTTGTACTAGTGTATGTAGATTTCCTTCAATGGAGATGTGAAATCACGTTATTTATCGTAGGGAAGATTATAATTCAGAAAGAGGGCATAATAGTTTAAGAATGGGCGAAAATCAACTATCTAACTACATCTATTCGTTGAAACTGGTTTTGGGATCCTATCTTTGTAGATCTATTAGAACGAATAAAATCTAGATCTAGTGGAAGGAAATGAATTAATATTTGAATACAACCATCAAATTTTTACAAGTTGTCATCTCATTTAACGATTGCAAAGCGTTTTAGAGAACAATTTATGTGGCTAACTAACCAACGTGAGCAACAACTAAAAGGACCAAATCTGTTGGATTGGAATAAAACAACATGCAATTGATCTATACTATATGATAATGATTTCAAATCAATAAATAATACAAAGTATAAATTAGATATATATACCTGAATAATGACTTGTTAAATTGATTAACAAACTTGATCGAGTGTATCGAAAAAACCAAATTTGAGATGGAGAGAGAGAGAGACTGAATAATGAATTGTTAAACTGATTGACAAACTTGATAAAGCATATTAAAAAGGCTTAATTTAAACTTGATAAAGTATATTAAAAAGACTTAATTTATGAGAGAGAGAGAGACTGAATAATGGCTTGTTAGATAATTGACAAACTTGATAAAGCATATTAAAAAGGCTTAATTTAAACTTTATAAAGTATATTAAAAAGACTTAATTTATGTGAGAGAGAGAGAGAGAGTAATTGTGTTGTTTTGAGTAATACAGGATGCAGAGTAATTGTGTTTTTTAAAGTAAAACAAGATGCATTTATATATTAAATGCACTAGGTTTAATTGGAAAATGACAAATATAAGATGTGGAATATTCTGAAAGATACTGTGAATCTTTTTTTGTTACTCCCTCCATTTCATTAGATTCTTTACGTTTTGACTATTGTTACTATTCATTCTTCACACTTTGACTATCGTTTGCACTATATATGTAAATAAAAACATATTCTAATGGGTCTTATTTGATTCGTCATAATTTACCCTATTAGAATATCAACTTTTATAATTTTACAAATATGAATTTAGAGATACAAACGTTATAAGAGTCATGTTGGTAAAAGTATTTAAATGAAACGTAAAGAATAAGGGCCTATTTACTTCAGCTTCAATTCAATTCAGCTGTTTTCAGCTGAAGTAAACAGGCCCTAAATTGAAACGGAGAGAGTTTTACTTTATAAATACAGTGGGAGTTCAAATAAATTAAAAACCAACAATATTCAATAGTAAGGGTATTTTTAAGATATTGTGGACATAAAAACTAATTTAAAATTAAATTATGAAATCGAATTAAATTTTTCTTTAACAAAAATATAATATTATTTTATTTATGGAATGGAAGAATGTTATTCAAAATGTACATGATCATGGCCAGTCCATTGTAAAGCCTTTTAGAAACCGTATTATGCGTGCGATAATCCAATCAACTTAATTAAGTGGTAACTAAATGGCTTGAATGTTGTAAATAAGGTATTGATAAATCAATGAATTATATAAGATATACATACCTAAATAGTGAATTGTTGATTTGATTAACAATTTTAATTGAGTGTAAAAGACTGTTAGGTTAGATATATTATATTGAGTAAGATTAATGAAATAAATAATAACAATTTATATTATAATATAAATGAACAAGCCCCTTAATCACCACATAGTATCACCACATGGGTAAAGTAGTCATCTTAAACAAAAAAAAAATTACTAACAATGAAAAATAAACAAAGGTTGCAACTAATTTGTTGACGACAAAAATAGCAAATGTTACAGCAAAATTGTGTTGCAGAGGTAGCATGAGGATATGAGGACATCTAGACCCTGGATATCGTCTAAAATTTGCATCTCTCATAAATATACTTCACCTTGCAAAGGATTGCAAAACCAAGAAAAGAAAGAGCAGCATATAAATTTTGAGGCCCTTTAGCCACCCCACATTGATAATCCGGTAATTTTTCACTACAAAGGTACAGCCGACAGATAAACCAAAGTCTTCGAATTTATTGTGATATACTTTGCTCACGTTTGATGTTGGCTTAAATTCTTTCCAATGGCCATAACTTACAGTACCATCCTGTAATAGTAAGTAGCAATGAGCAAAGCATTGAATTACAAGCAAAATAAATACGGAGTGAATACAAAGAGTGACATAAAATTGTAGTTTCAACATACATGCAATTCTTATTGGAAAAAGAAGTGCCTCACGTACCAAGCATACAGCTGATGCTATTATAACAAATCCAACTTCCTGGAAATGCATTTATCACCGTGCAGCGTAATTCTCCAGCAGTCAGCTTGAAAGTTGAAAACAGTGTTTCTTTTGGGAACAACTTTTAAAGTTCATGTAAAGTATGATTAGAAACTTGAAGTGGGGAAAAGAAAAGAAATAAGTTCTTAAAAGAGTATAGAAGAAAAAATGTGCAAAAACCTACTCATCAAATTAAAGAGTTGCAGACCGCATTTAAAAGCGAGAACATGCAAATTGACAAAAGGGAGTTATCAGCAATGAATAACAAAATAGAAAATCAGGAATCTTCAGCAATTATCGGCACAAACAGAACCAAATGAGGCATATATGACTAGGCTTCATGATAATTTGACTCATAGGCTATTTATACAGGAAAGTCCACAAAACATGCAAACAAAGAAGTAAAGAATCAACAAAAAGTAGAGATCATCCAAAACAACAGAAACTCTAGCCACTGATTTCACATGTAGCGTTCTTCAATCTTAACTTTTGTAAAGTACACGTGACATGACTTATATCATACATTTGTCTTGAAGCATCTGAGCATGAAGCATATCAGGAATCAAGACACTCAGGCCATACAAAAGTGAACTTTCAGGACACTAATTGCAGCCAAATCATGTTAGATTGTAAGATATCTATTATATAAAAAGATATGTAAACATCTATGAAAATTAACCTACTAATGCTGTCCCCCAAAAGTTTCGTCTGCAATATTACAGCAATACAGCCTATAACTACTTGAGTTGATAAACGTTTTATGATTTGGTCCAAGTCATTTCTGTTTCAATTCTAATTAAGTGGTACAACATTCTACTTGGTTTAAACCAGGACAGGTCATCTTAACATCTAAATCCGATTGCTAATTACAAAAAATCAAACAATACTTACAACATTCAATGTTTGGATATGTAAGTTAATTCAGGTTTAGCTCACGTAATTCGGATTGGGTGATAGAGTATGGGCAAATTATGTTAAGACAAACAAGCCAATCATACACATAGATCAATCAATGGGGGGCCTTGATCCCACTCTTTCCAAAAAAGAAAAAAAAAAAGCCTTGATCCTACAAGTGGGGTCAGCCATATGAACCAGAAATGCTATCTCATTAGAGCTTCAACCAAGATCCTCCCCTTCCAATCTATTTGATCAGGTGCCACTGGCTTGCGCAGCAACCAGAATTTTTCATATCCTTCGTAACCCCCTCCCCTGCCCACATCATCCTCGGCCTCCCTCAACTCCTAAGATCAGCAAGATCCCAAAACTCGACTCTCCTTACTGGTGCATCTTGCGGTCTCTGTCTTACATGCTCAAACCAACATAGCTGGTTTTCCCTTACTTTATCTGCAACATCAGCAAGCTCCAACAATCCTATTAATATCTGCATTCCTTACTTTAGCATTTAAGTATTCCCACACATTCATCTCAACAATTTTCATTTTCTTTATTTGGTCTTGAGAAGCACAATATGATGTCCCCGACTATTCTTGCACATCCAGTAGTATATAAATTTCTTTGAATTGAATTTTTTTTTAGTTATTTATTTATAGATTTATAGTATGAAAACTAAATGGATCTAATGTCTAAAATTCTTATGACAAAGGTAAAGAATGGATGAATTCAGTACTACTTAAAGTTCAGTTCCATGGGATCTATCTAAAAAGAAATGAATGAATACAAATGCAGGGTCTGTAAAAAGAAAATAGGACTAGTTGACCTTTGATCTTGAAAGATATGTTGAATAGTAATAATATAGACTAAAGTTCAGTTCTCTCTCTCTCTCTCTCCCCCCCCCCCCCCTTCTCTCTCTGAATGCAGAAGTTACATTGTCATAGAATGGAAGTTAGAGAAATGGCTGGGCATCGACGGCTACAAAGGGGGCAAAGAAAGGCTGAGAGCACTCAAAACTCAAACGCTGGTCAATAATAAGCCCCCTGCGCCACGAAACTATAGTGGCGCAAGAGACTCTAAAGAGGTAGACCCTAGCAAACCCCAATGATTGACTGGAGTAAGGCCTCCCAAGAAGTCCGTACGACCGTACGTGTTTAGTATAAAGAAAGTGAGGAACAGTTGTGCAAGTTAGTTTCGTTAAATCTTCTGGCTTTCTAGGCTTTTCCAGCCGATATGGGTTTTTGGATGTAAAATATGGTATTAATGAGAAATTAGATGAACGGGCACCAAGGCAATCATAGCCCCCCAAATAAGCTTACACCTCCTCGATTACACAATCTCTCAGACAGAATCTGACACCGGCCCTCCTCAGGTCATGAACTGACGATACCCCACACACTATTCAAACATGGGTCCTACATCCTAAGTCACCTATGGCACCAAGAAACGAGTTTTGGGCATTCCCGAGTCTTAGGTCATTCATGCATGCATCCATCATCAGAAGGTATCCTATGTGACATTCCTCGGGATATATTGACGGAGCGTCCTTCTCCAAAAATGGAGGCATTTTTTTCAATTTTAGGCTTTAAGAGTCTGTCACCTGTGTGTATGTGTTTTTTCGACTAGGGTACATGACTACATGTGACATGAGTTCATGAATTTGAGTTACTATTAGGCAGTTGCAAGACCATCACTAATGGTGAGACTCATTGGATTTTTTTAAGAGAGTATTTTTTGTGAAAAATACCAATAGGTTGGTATCGAAAATTAGATACCCCAAAAGAAAGTTTCTAAGTTTAGGTACCCAACTTTGAGTTTCATTGGACAAAAGCGTGATCCATTGTAACACCTTTCCAACGGAATCCGATAGAGAAGTCAACAAAATTGGGTATGAGTCTATATTTTTTGGTGATTTGAGCGTGTATGCTTCACGCCTTCACTTGATAGCAAAGTGTGATGTTTTTTGCATTGCTTTATTTCCTCTCTCTTTCCTCTATCCATTCCCAATACAAATTTCATTCAACCTTTTTCTTATTTCATTCTTCAATTCCTCCATTCTGAAATCAGGGTTCTTGTTTTCTTTTCCTGAAATTCAAATGCCATACCTAACGTGACCATCTTCGTTCGTAAAAACATGAGAGAATAGAGAAGACACACCAACGATTTAATGCAATTTTTGTTAGCCTATAATATCCTCACCTTCTCCCAAAATTCCCCCTATGTCCCATGATTAAAAGTTAAAATCCATCTATTTTCTCTTCTCAGTTCTTCCTTGATCGTTCAATCCAATCTCAGATTTTTGAATACCAATCATCAACTGTCATCAACAGAATTCAGCATCATCAATTCAACACTAGATTCTAAAAACTGGAAGCACCCAAATTCAACATTAGACTTTATCAGCATGAATTAATGAGGATGTCAACCCTAATTCTAGCCCCATATCAATATGAATCTCGTATTCTTCATAAGAATTAATCAGATAAATTTACTAACAACAACAACATCAAAGCCTTAGTCCCAAATTAATTTGGGGTCAACTAGACACGAATCAATATGAGGAGTCGCAAAAGTCAACAAAAATTCTCTTCCTCCAATCTTCCCTGTTTGACACTAGATGTTCTTCAAGACCCAACACCCTCATATCTCCACTAACAACCTTCATCAAAGTTTTCTTTGGTCTTCCTCTATCTCTCCTCCTTTCCTCTTGTTGCCACCCTTCCAACCTCCTTACCAGAGTGTTACTCAATCTCTGTCTTATATGACCAAACCATCTTAGACGATTTTTCCTCATTTTATATTCAATAGAAGTAACCCCCAACTTCCTCCTAATTACCTCATTCTGTATTTTGTCCTTTCTTGTATGCCCACACATCCAACGTAGCAGACACCTTTGCCACACTCATTTTATGAAGGTGGTAGTACTTCAAAGCCCAACATTCGGTCCCGCAAAGCAATGCTGGTCTAATGGTTGTGCGGTAAAATTTTACCTCCAAATTATTGGGCATACCCTGATCACATAAAAAACCAGAAGCTCCCTTCCACTTCAACCAACTCGATTTGATCCTGTGGTCCATATTTCTGTCCAATTCACCATCCTTTTGGATAATGGATCCTAAATTCCAAAAGAAATCCGAACATTGGGCACTCTCTCCATCAAAACTAATTGAGCTTGTCGTACTTGTTTCACAGAATACACACTTCATATATTTCGTCTTACTTCTACTCAACTAGAAACCCCGTAATTCCAACCACAATTCCACCTTGTTTTCCAGTGCTTCTTTTGATGACCAATACAATATCATCTGCAAACAACATGCATCAAGGGATACCATCTTGAATTGAACCTATCAATTCGTCCATAAATATGGCAAAAAGAAAAGGACTAAGTGTAGAACCTTGATGTACACCAACAATGATGGAGAACTCTTATGTTTTCCCAATACTAGTTCGTACACTCGTGTTAATCCCCTAATACATATCTTTAATGATATCAATATATTTCTGAGATATTTTTCCTTGTAAGAGCCCACCATAAAACTTCCCTCGATACAATATCATATGCCTTCTCCAAGTCAAATTTACTAAGATGAAATTAAATAACCAAGAACCTGAATTCATGCATGCATTAATATGTGAATTAAATCGAAATAAGATTGACAGTGGGGTTGGTTTATGAGGCCGTTTCTGGCGAGAAGCAGCACAATGGTTGCACACCTTCTGTCTGGTGGTTTTCGGCGACAGGGGTGTCACTATGGTGGTGGCTTTGGTCACAACTTAATGGTGGCTGCTTTGTATCATGGGTGGTGTTGAATCTCTGTTCGTGACTGCAAGTTTCTTCTTTTCCTTTCATTCTCTAAACTCAAAAGCTAAAAATGGACCAAACAATGTTAACTTGTTTCTAGTTCTTGGAATTACTTCTAAAGTTTTGAGGCCAAACATTTCTATTTCCCAGCTCTCACAAGTGTTTCTTCTAGAAACAACTTCTACGAAAGTACTAGAAACAGAAGTTGTGTTTTAAAAACTTAGCCAAACAAAGTCTTAATCGGTTTTGATGCAGACTCGCTCAGTCGTTCCTGTTTCTATTGTTCTCTTTCTCTCTTACACACAATCAACAAAATGAGGCACGTAATCCTACAAATTTAAGAGACAGATAAACAATTAAACAGATAAAATCAAGATAGAAGCTATGTTAAACATGATGCAACAAAGAGCTACCTGCCAGGCAGCCACTTATCCACTGTCACTCAATTTTTTTTCAGCACAGAAGCAAATGATTCAAGAAAATAACTAACATGACAACATAAAATGACCGTAAAAGCTATTCCCATATCATGATGCAACATGATTAACCACTATTACTACTACCTCGATAGTGAACACATATTCAGAAGCTCTAGCAATAGAATTGGAACATCTTCCCACACATCAATATATATTAGCCGAAACCAATTGAAAACTTTCCATAGGAGTTAGGAGGATGAAGGAAGACACCGACGCATTTTATAATATTGAATTAGATAAACATTTTATAATTGAGGACATTTCGTACTGACCTCGATATTTATTTTCTCGAGTAACTATTCCAAATGTCTCCATTGTTTCACGAGTCATGATGCCAACAACACCAATAAAGGAATCAACATTGCAATCAACCACTGCCAAAAGAAAGTTTAAAAGGTTCTAGAAAACAACAGGTATCGAAAAAATCTTTACTAGATTAGAGTACTTAACAAATTCTGCTTTACTCCACTAGATTAGTCCTTATTCTATCTACAATCTTACAAACAATACTACTTTCCAACTTTCCGTCATTTATAGCCTTAGAGAGTTATAGGCATGTAACAGAATTGTAGTCACATACTAACAGTTGCAATTGCAGTGACAACTTAAGTCAAAAAGCAGATATAATCTTGTGCCATAGGTACAGAAATTGTCTTGAAGAGAATTAGTGAACAGTTTAATAATTCAAAGTACAAACCAGGTGATTCAAACCATTATCTGCAGCATTTTATTTTAATTTTTCTTCTCAAAATGCAATGGAACCATTAAATAAATACCTATGCACTCTGATCCTACAAGGAAATTTTTTCATACAACTTAAGAGGTGCTAAGTTTCATGATAGCCAAATTTTGCATACTGGGTGTAAGCAGGTTACTTAGGCTACATTCTATCAGTATTTTGGGCTTTGCTGTCACACTTGAGCATGTAACAAAAACATTACTTATAAACCTGTACACTGCAATACAAAATATGTATCATGCAAGAACCCATGATAAAATCATGTCATAATTTAGACATTGGCAAATCTCCCACTTGTTAAAATGTGTCTAAGAGAAAGAAAACCCCCCATTGGTCCAAGTGTCTAGGTTAATAATATTTGTATAGCGGTCAAATGTGCGGAAATGCGGAATGGTGCACCGTTCACACGTGTGAGAGCTTGCAACACAAGCCTTTTGAACGTGTGCAGTAGTGCACGCGTGTGGGAGTTGCCAACCCATGGTTGAATGAGTTGGAGTTTCAATGTGAAATAAATTTAGAATTTGGCCTATAATTGGAGTTGTTTCTTTCGAATTGGATATAACGGAAACAGGTGCTGCTTGTTTCTAATGACCCCATGGTCTATAATTGGAGATGGTTTTTTCGAATTAAATAATGGCATACTTTTGCTCACAGTGATGACAAAATAGTAGTTGTTGTTGTTGTTTGGTTCAACTAAGTGCGTATGTTGAGGTGGATGAGTGGGAACACCTTAAGAGATTAAAAAGAATGTTGATACACGGAAGAAAGTCATAGCTGCAGACATCGAGGATTAAATAAAGGAAAACCCCCATCAATTTGGCATGTGAAGCCACGACCAGAAGATGCAACTGTTAGGCTGATATAATGAGAATTTCAAGAAAGGTAGATGAGATCGAAGATAACCTCGATGGAAGGAGTTCAAAAGGGCATTGTGAACATGGGTTTACAGCAGTATGTAGGCATTAGATAGGAATGAATGGGGGAAAAAGATTGACCACATGGAATAAAATTTGGTTCATGCAGCCAACATCAAATTTTGGGAAACTAAGGCTTATTATTCTGTTGATAATTAAGGGTCCATTTGGTAGGGCGTAAAACATTTTCAGATGAAAATAGTTTTCCATGAAAAACCTTTTACATTGGAAAACTCATTTTCATGAAATATATCCGTTGTTTGGTTGCATGTAAAATGATTTAAATTTTAAGCATTTTCCATTGTTTGGTTTTATGGAAAATCAATTATTTTAATTGTAAAGGAAAATGTTTTCCTTCAAAGTGTGATGGAAAATGTTTTCCTCCCAATTTTGGAGGAAAATGTTTTCAACATGGTGGAAAATGGTTTTCCACCTCAAGTTTTACATTTTAATACTTTACTCCAAACCAAACAATGTAACATGGGAAAAAAGTTTTCGGGGAAGACGTTTTACGCCCTACCAAACGGACCCTAATTGCAGGCTTTATTTGGATTTTCTTGTATATGTAAAAAGTATTTATTTTGAGTTTACTTGATTGTGTGTTTTGGTGGGAGTCTATCACATTTATAAAGAGTGGATCCCTTCATCGTTGTGGGCCCAATTCAAATGATGAGAAAGACCTCAATAAACAGAACAAAAAAGCGTCTGATTTTCCATATATGTTGTGGAATTAATATAATTAAATTTAAAGATGTAATGATAAACATTAGGAACCTATACGTAGTAATAGGTTTTCCCATACAATTATAGGAAACATACAGGAACTGCCAATATTGCATACATAGGCTTCACATCACGGTATTAATTAACTTAATAAAAGAAAATCAGTGGAAACAGAGTTGGACTTGGGACCATTGATTTGGCCATGGGTTTAAAAACATAAGAAAAAGGACTGGTGTAACTCGTGTAAGGGTCACGAACAGAAATCAAAGACGACATATTTTTGTTTTACAATGTTGACTGTTTGTGATGAGCAGCTTGACAGTCATGCGCGTTTGTTTTCAAATGCGAGATTGTGACTGAGACTTTAAGGACATCCTAAGCCAAAACGGCAGCATGGATCAAACTGGTAAATGGTTGTCAATGAAAAAACGAAATAGCATTGAAATTTATGTATTGACGTAACAAGTCACTGGTCTAATCTGCATGCAAGGACCATAATCACAGACGATTCAAAGGGTTCAGCACATAGCTACCATGCCTACCACACAAAAAGCGCAACAGAAGAGATGTATGGTACATGCTGTTTTTTACGTCATGCAATGCACAGTGGAATTGGGTTTCTGGTCTCAAGCCTCATACACTGGACTCTTAATACACATAATTTCATTTTATGGCAGGGAATAATATCTATCCTACCCTCCCCCATTCAAAAAGTATAACAGGCCTGGTGTCTGTTATTGCTTAACCTATATCAGTGAGATTCTCCACAGGTTTCGGAAAATAGATTTTAAGTAAACTATCGGTTATTAGCGCTGCATTTTTAACTTTTTATGAATATCACATTCTGATAATAAAGTAGACAGATACATAAAAGAGTAGTAAATTCAGCAAACCTCGAAGAATAGCACCATGGAGATCTGCAACTAAAAGAGATTGGGCCACTTGATTTTTCCTACAAACATGAATTGAAAACTATGATAAGCAATTCATATACCCATAAACCTTTGTTTGGATGGAAGAAAATGGAAGGGAAGGGAAGGGATAAGAAAAGGAAGGGAACAATTTCCCTTGCTTGTATAAATGGTTGGGGTAAGGAAGGGGAGGGAGTGGTAGGGATCCATTCTTCCTTCTTTAAGAACCATTATTCCTTCCAATTTAGAGAGGTTTGGAGGGAAATTGAAGCACCCCTTTCTCCCTCTTATTTGTTCCCTTCCCTCCCTTTCCCTCCTAGCTTGCTACCTAAATAATGTGTAAAAACTAAAAAGGCACAATATAAAAGAGCTCAATGCTTCCCAAAAGAAGCAATTAGAAACGTATCAATAAGGTAGGAAATTCTTACCCAACGTTTTTTAACAGTTGCATCACATAAGTTTTCCACATCTCATGCAATGGCAGAAAAAGATCAAATCTGGAAACAAACATAAGCAGGTCAACCATTGTTACAGACCAATATTGGCCCATAAACTTTAAAAAAAAATAAGCTGAAAGGAGAGTAAAGAGATTCAAACAACAGCCCTAATGCCCAACTTGAAATAGGTCATATCTAACGGAAAATGAAAAATCACTAATTAAAGTAAGCCAAGTTAGATCAGGCATGTCACATCCTAACAAACAAGCTCCCGCTGAGAAATGTCAAGTGCAGCCAATAGAAATAGTGGGAAGGAAACAAAACCTGATAAATTTTTCTAAGCCAATATTTCTGCAAGAAAACCTAATAAGGGGAAGTAGCATAACTAATACAGTGAAAAGAGAATAAAAAAAACACATAAGCGCACCAGTAAGAGCCAAGGATCCACATCTCTATTTTACCAAGTCACTAAAAATTAGACATACACCAAACAGTAAAAATTTAGCCAATAGAATTTGCTAACACAAGGATGATGCATGATTTCAGCAAAACAGCAACCAAACTAAGAATTTTAATACCAACTCTTTTTTTAGATGAGGGAAAAGATAGTATGCGCATACACTTACCAAAGAAATACTATTGGCTAAATCTTTCTTGACTTCAGATAATGTTAAACAAATACTCAAGAGACAGTTACTTCAATCAGCCAACAAAATCCAAGATCTCCAATTCTTTGGTCAGACCAACCATATACCAAAGAAATTGGCTCAAACCTAAACCCTTATTTGTGAACCGAATTCACTGAGGATCAAGATAACGTCAAGGGATCAAATACAATAATTCACCGAGGATTGAGGTATGGAGCAATTGCTCCAACTCCAACTTTGATCAATGTAGTCAAGGGGTTCAATTCCTCATACCAAATGTGTCGGTGTTTCCTTACAAATTCAAGAGAAAAGGAACAAAAATAATTCACCCAATGACAAAGAAATGAAGAAAAAATATCACAGCAAGGCAGAAGGATGGTAACAAAGACAACAAACTTAAAACTGACTATATGTACAAATCTATCACCCAAACAGTCATGTAAATCAGCAATTCATGTGAAAGGTGAAAATGACAGGATCTTCATGGAATGGAAGGAGTATTATGTATGGCTGTCAATAACCCAAATCATCTTTAAAGAGCTATGACAAGAATTATATCAAATGTACAATTATCTCCAACTATAAGAATATTCTCCGATAACCTAAGTTTTTTTTTTTTTTTTGCCTTTACAGCCTTGCAAAGGAACGCTAATAATTTGCTATGAACCCAAAAAAACAGAAGAAGAAGAAGAAGAAGAAGAAGAAAAAAAAAACTCACTTTTGTTGTTCTGGGGGTATATTTAATAATCCATACTTTTTAAGTTGTTTAATGGACATATGCTTCTTAGAGCGCTTGGAATTGGCTAGCAATGCTCGCAAACGAGAAACAGATGTGTTCTTCCCTTGGACACAGTTATCTAATAGAATCCAATTTTCTGGCTTTGGAATTCTACCATGAATGTATTTGTGAGCTGAATCACCCTTTTGACGGAGCTCGTGTAAAATATCACCAACCATGTCTTTGTTCGATATCTGGATGATTCACAAAATTTAATAAACAAACAAATGAATAAAACTCAAACATCAATGCCTTATACATGAATGTGGGAACTACTGCTGTACAGCCTGTACCCCAATCAGCTCTATGTTGAAGTGTGCAACAAGTACTTACCTCCACATGAATGTGGGAACTACTGCTGTACAGCCTGTAACCCAATCAGCTCTATGTTGAAGTGTGCAACAAGTACTTACCTCCACCGTAGTCAGTAATTTTTCATGAACAGGCTGACATATACCAGAGTAAGTAAAACCCTCTGCATCCAAGTCTGCGAGTATGATTAACAAAATGTCAATACCTTGTAGTACTATTTGCATTGCAAGTTTCGAAATCATGTACATGTTAATTCCATCAAAAAAATAAAGAACCACGAGTAGCATGAAGCGATGGAATCACTATACAAGTTGGCATGGGCACCAAAAGTTCTGCAGCATTAAGTACGCGCCTTCTTCAACACCAGGCTCCAATCAAACAATACCCAGACATAAAGAAAAACTGTAGCAGAATCTTTAACTTCACTCAAACTTGTACAACACAGCTTTCTTGTATTGGCTAGCTTCTTATGACTAAATACATGATTCATGGATCATTTAGACAGGTTACGATAATTGTATACAACAAAACATTAGTCTCAAAATAATTTGAGGCCAGCTAGTTACAAAAATTATAAATTGTTGGTGCTAGATTGCAGCACACAAGCGAGCGCACAGACACACACCCTCATAAATTCAATGAAAATACTTCTGATAAAGCTTTAGGTCCAACCTGTTCAAGCCCTAAAATAGTGTATCTCCACTTTTACCTGCTGCATATACAATTCAAAATTCATTCTGACAAGGATTATAATCAGCTCATATGACACTATAAGCTCATTTGAATCACAAGAATAGTATGGTACCACTGCACTAATTACTTTAAATATAGAGCATCTTCAGTAGAATAAAACAAAAAAACCTTTTCTCAGCGATGTATTCTGCACCTTGGCTGAAGAAACGGATGCAGACTTCAATGGCGGGTCCTCGCGCCTTCGCTTATTCTTTACTTGGTGATGAACCTCAGCTTTAGCAACAGCAAACCTTCGTTCCAATGCATCCAAAGCCCTTTTCTTTTGATCACCTACAATTGCTTTGGTTGCCATGACATAGGTGATTTCTAGGTCCAGACTCCACCTACTATATACAACAACATTGAACCAAACCCTTTTAATTTTGAAAATCAAGGTATAACAAAACGTAAATTCTGAAGCATTAAGCACAAGAGGAGAAGGGAGATTACTGTATACACTTCAAGACGAATTACAGAAAATGGTAATTTCGTTAAATTGAAATAAGAAGAAAACGAGGAATTACGACGTACGAGTGCCACTTATTTTTTATTTATTTTTTTTGGTAATTTTTTTTTTATCCCTTGTTTAATATATGTTGAAGAGAAATTTGATCAAGAGAAGAAAGAAAGAGGGAAAGAGGAAGCAAAGAATGCATAGATCACCTATCATATGTACCAAAAGCAACATATGAGGTGATAGTTAGGATTATAACCTACTAATCATTAATTGGGATTAATTTGAGCATACCCCGGAAAGTTGGTGTCGAAGACATTGCAAGCAAATTAAGGGAAAATCACTTGCATTGGTTCACACATGTAGTCAGGGAGCACAGTGCGACGAGTGGAAGGGTGGGATCATGGGGTTCTCAAACGAGGTAGGGGAAGGGGTTAGAAAGGATATGAAGTTTTTAGATCTTCAGGAGAATGAAGTTCTCGATTGCAGGGGATGGAAGAGGAAAATTTATGCGGATGACCACATGAAATGATTAGTCTTGGTTCATGTAGTCGACCTCATTTCTAGGATTAAAGCTCTGATTGACTGATTGAATTTGAGCATATCGTCCAAAATCAGGACTCCTTTGATTTCATCAACTTTTCCCTTGTTTGATGAGCAAATTATTTAAAACTGTTTTCAGAAACACATAGATTCCCACCATTCGGTTTGTTTTTTGAGAAAACTATCCAATTGTACAAGATCATAAATTTTTTTTTTGTTTTTCAATCAAATATAAGGAAAATTCTCATGGGTGGCCCGTTGCTTGGATCTTTATTTTTGGTAGCTAGAGGAATATGAAAACATCACATATGAACTTGTGTGTTCGTATTAAGGGTGTGTTCTTTGCTCCAAACAAAAATTAAGTTTCAAAATAGCACATATAAATCGAAATAAGGTCCAATCAAGTCTATTAATTTAACTAGGTTTGACTAGATATTTAGATTCAATCAAAATTAATAGGTGAAGGTGTTGGTTTAAATAGATAATGTCCGATTAGGTCCGATCAAGTATGATCAGTTCCATTTGTTTCTCACAATCAAATTGATAAGGTTCAACTAGATTTGATCAGTTCAACAAAGTTCCAATCATGTTTTATCACTCTAACAAGTTCATATCGAAGAAAAGCTACCCCGGATATTCCGAAACTCGGAAACCAAGGTTGACAGTTCCCCTTCAAATATGAGAAAGTTCAGTCTCAAGTAAATCACTAGCACTTGCTTCATCCCTTGATCACATCTACTTCAGATTTTAAAAAAAATTGGTAACATATCATAGCAAAGGCGATGCTCATTTATCTCTTTATTTACTACACTTGAGACGATTGTCAAAGTAATGGCTTCAATTACCATCACTAACCAAAATGAGAATAAAACACTAATAAACTTCCACTCACAATCTGAATTCCGGTGCTGGCAAAAGCTATCCTTGAGAATAAACACGAATATCTTTCCCTTCCATAACTCAATTACTTACAAAAACTTCATATTTTACCATTATTGAACAAATAATTAACCAATTCAACCCACATTGCTCAATAATTGCTACATAAAACTCTACAAATCAATTAAAAAAAACAGCGAAATATTTCCTCAAAAAGTATCAAAATTCAAAGGTATAATTTACTTAAAACTATATTCATAATAGCTAATTAGAGGACTTTTAGCCATAAAAATAATAATTATAATAATAATTCATCATTTCAAATTCATAAATATAATTTATCAACTCAAAGCATCCAAATATAATTCATTAATGGAAAATATATTACACAATTCATAAATACATATAGTTATCCAATTCGTAAAAAATTATCAAAGAAATTTATAATTTTACCAGTAGCATTTTGTTACCTTAGTGGGATGACGGCGGAGAAGTGGTGGAGTCGCAGAGGGGTCACCGGAGTTCCGCCGTGGGCTGGTGGCTGAGTTTCGCCGTCAATTCAATAGAGCAGTTTTTGCGGGTTTTTTTAATAAAAAAAAAAATGTTAATTGATATACTTTGTAATTAAAGTGATGTGTAGAAGGGGAAATCAAGGGAAATTCCCGGAACTTCATATACTTGGAATTGCCCGTAGAAATTGATTGCCATTTATCATCTGTTATGGTTCAGCAATTCCAACGTATATGACAAATTAGTACGAACGAATGAATTGAGCATAATCGTTGGTATTATTGACCAAAATTAGTATGAATGACTGATGAGAAAAAAAAAAAAAAACAAACAAACAAACAAGGTTGGGTATTTGGGCTTAACAGAGATGATTTTAGGGTTTTCGGTGAAATACAAAGGTTGAAGATGAAGATGAGTGTTAGGCCCTCTTCTTCTCGACTTTCAGTTCAGTTCTAATCTGTTCAATCAGTACGGTTCAACTCATTTTAGTATAGTTCATTTTAATTCAATTCAGCTCAACTCCGTTTCAGTCCAAAAGAACATGCCTTAAACAACCGAGAAACATGAAGGTTGAAGATGAAAATGATTTTAGGGAGGGTTTTTAATTTATCACGTCGGTAAATTTAAGGAAAAATTGTCAAATAAAACCTTTTAAAAACTTTTTTTGACAAAAGAAGCCTTAACAATTATATTTTTGCCAGAAGAAACCTTAAGCTCGATTTTCGGTGTTAACCACCTATTTCCGGCATTGACCAACTAATTTTATTCTAGATGCACTCCATTTTATTTACCAACAAAGTTCATCTTCTCCATCGTAACCAACAGTATTTGAACCCAAAAAACTCTTTCATAATCTCGAAATTCCAACAAAAACTATTTACAAAATAAAATTGATTAATAACAATCTCAAACTCTCTCTTATTTATCATCAATTTCTACAAATTAACGCTTATCCACTTCATAAAAAGCTCAACTTTCTATGAAATCGTGTTTCTCTTATCAAAGTTCACGATGTTTCCGCTGCTTTTCAAGAAGAAGAATCATTAGCTACTAATCCTTTCAATTTCGACACTTTGGAGCCGGGCTTGTAGGTCTCCTACAGTGTTGAGATCGGATTCTTTGAAAATTGGATGTAAAATCGGTGAATTAGGTTTTTTAAAGAAAAATTAGAGAAAAAAAGAGGGAAAATGGAGTGTAAGGGCCTGTTTACTTCAGCTGAAAATAGCTGAACTGAACCAATCCAAACCGAACCGAGCTGAACTGAAATTTTTTTATGAAGGATTATTGAATAGCAAAATAAGAGAAGAGCTTAATTGAACTGAACTGAACGGATTTTAAGCTGAAGTAAACAGGCCCTAAGTAGGAGAAATTGGTTCGTCAACACCGGAAATGGGTGATCATCACCGGAAATTAGGTCTAAGGTTTGTTCTGGGAAAAAAAATTTTGTTTTAGGTTTCTCTTGGCAAAAATATGTTTAAAAGGTTTCACTTTGCCAAAAAAAAGTTTTTAAAAGTTTTTATTTGGCAATTTTTCTTAAATTTAACAAAGTATATCAAGCAAATATAAAGTCCATAACCAAAAAAAATAGTGAGACCCACACATATTTTCATGGCCCCCACTATATGTGATTTTTTTCAATGTCATATACTTTGTTAAATTTATCAATGTGATAAATTTAGAATCTCCCGATTGTAAGGTTATTCTTCATGCCATTATTCATAACTCAACTTCATATACTTGAAATTGCCCGGGGAATTGAACCCCTGACCTCTTCATCCAAAGTACACATTTTTGTGAAGCTCAAAATGACCAAGGACTCAAGGAGCTATGTTGTAGCAATTTTTGGTAATCCTACTAGATTAATACTCGTATTCAAAAAAAAAAGTTTGTCTTATTAAATTTATTTTAGTATTCTGGTAATAAATAATGAACCTAGCTAAATAAATTTATGATTTCTGTGATGGTCATTTCCATATTTTGGACCCTTTCTCCCCTTTCTGAAGGGATCAATGTTCCCATTGATTAACAGAGGGTAATGAGTTATTGAGTTCGAGCTACAAGAAGGTGAGCTTATTCTTTCTTATGTTAGTTGATGATAATCTAATTCAGTTTTTTGGGTTATTTCTTCAGATTTTTGCTCAATGGATGTTCTTTCTTTCATACACTCTTATGGAGTTCAATGATGGAGATTGTCGATGCGAGCCTGCAATCGCGGAGTTCGTCTTTACGATGGTTTAATTTTAATGTTCATCTGTTATCCTTGCTACGTCGGTTTTTATTTACTTGCTACAATGGATCGTGGATCAAACATTTTTGCAAAATAATAAATGCATGCAGACCACAACTTTATAAGTTTTGAGAGAAAAAGTGAGTAATTAAAAGAAAAGGAAAACAAAAAAAGGGTAACGTAAGAACAATATTAGTAAAAAGATGACAAAAAGTAAGGATAAAGTAGTAAATGTTTGCGTGAGAACCACAAATTAAAAAAAATGTAGTGGTATTTCGGGTGAATGGAGCAAGTGAAAAAAATGGAAGGAGTATTTTTTTATCTCCCTCGTCAAAAGTGAAAACTACACTTTCCCCCAAATTTTAATAAAAGTTTCTACCTCCGTATCATATTAGTTGCAACGATTTGTCATTTTTCCACTCTACTTTATGTCAAATCGTTGCAACTAATATGATACGGAGGTAATATTTCTTTAAATTGAATTAAAACAAAAGTGAGACTATAAAAATTGTTCAATTGATTAGGCATAATTTGAAAGTCAACTAAAATGTAATGGATTCAAAATTTACTGAGCCAAATAGAAGTAAAATAATAATTAACTGCATTGAGTTGAAAAAGAAAATTGTTAGATTTAAACCATAAACATAGTTCAAATCTATATATTGTGTTACCTAGTACAAGAATTATAATCGTTAGGGGTGAAAGTTCGGTGTACGCGACGGTTTGGATTATTGTTCAATCCAAATCCAAACCGAATTAACTCGGTCTTAAAATTCTCAAACCAAATCCAAACCAAATCACAATTCAGTCCAATCCAATCCAAACCAAAATAATTCGGTTTTCTCTTTTTGGATCCAATCCGAACCAAATTTTATATCTATTTTATTCCTTAATTTGTATAGATAATTTTACTCTTATTTCTTTGTGCCTTGTCCTTAACAATTATCCATTTCGTAATCTAATTTACTCCATCAAAAAACTCTTCGTATTTTTCTATCCAACTAAAAACATAATTAAAAAAAGGTGGAAATTAATTGATAGTCTTAATTTGAAGGTGACTGCAAATTATAGAGAACAATGAAGAGTGCATGAGAGGAGGTCATAAAATGCAGAAGCAAGCACGACAAGCGCAACTTCAGTACTCGCACAATCAATCTACTTAGTTCTTAATTTTGTAGGTTGCTAATGTTGATTTGTTTCAAAGAATGACAAAAGAGGGTCAAATTGTGAAAGAAGGGTTATGCTTTTATGCATGTGTTGCTTTCAACAGAAGAGGCTATAATTGAGTGGGGAGGGAAGCGTATCAACCGGAAGGGGGATTGGGGAAGTGAGGAACTAAGACTATATATATATATATATATACTAGTTGAAAGCACGCACGCGTGCGGTGTTCCAAAAGTTTAATCTGTAGTTGTTTTTTTGTAAATTTCGAAAACCTTGAATTGAATTTATTGGATAGTAAAGAAAGGGAGATAGTAAAAGTAGTTGGAGCAAAGTATAGCCTAATGCCACATACATCGATGCATAAAATAATGTCTCAATAGGTGTTAATATCATAAATACAAAGGTTTGCCATGAATGTAATTGAGATATGAACTTGCCTTATAGTAGTACATACCTAAATTATTTTCATATTGACGCCTACTTGATACATACATATAATTATTTCTACTATGGTGCAATAAACTCATAGTTCAGAGCATGATTAAACCCAAGTCAACTTCTGAGATTATAGAATCAAAACCAATCTCATCTAAACTCAAAAACAAACACAATAGGAAAATAAGGGGAAGTACTCACAAGAACAAACTAAACAAAGCAAAAATCCATTAATTAGGATCACAAAAGATTCAAAATCAAAACATTTTCAATAGCATTCAGTGATGGATTTCTTTAGGTGATGGATTTGTGAACAATAAAGGTGAATAAAAAGGTGAGTAGAAGCAGGAGTGAAGGAGAGTCTATGTGAATAATAAGACAGGGATAAACATACAAACAATAATAAAATTATCTTACTTTCAGGCTTGTTCAGAATTATGATGTTTATAATTCTGATGCTAAATGTAATTTCAAATCCTAATTGAGTGTGAAAGTAAACATACATAGGCTGAGTGTTCTAGTGAACATGAAAGTAAAAAAGCTATACATACCTTGTTTTCCTCTAGTGCCTATCACTTTCTATTATCTTTGTGGAACCAAGTGTAGTTACAATGGAGCTCCAACCAAACCAAAACAATACTTCCTTCTACAATAGCCAAACTATAAATTAAACCAATTATAGAATTTTGATTACCAATATATGATTAGTCAAAATCAATGTCACCCAATTAATCAAAAGCAAATGCAATTCAAATAAATAGATGATTAATTAGTAAACATGGCTTAAACATGGATTACAAATAAAATAAATCAAATTACTAAAATTCTGCGAATTCGTGATTATGCGAATTTGTGATTAATAATATTAATTAGGGGATTTAAAGCCACCTACGAAAATCACTTAGGATTAAAAAACTGCTTATTTTTTCAATCATAATGGAAACACATGTTATTATGACTATTGTTGATTAACTCTAATTAATCAATTGCAAATTCAAATAAATAGAATTCCAATGTGTAATTTAAATTCCAATTGCAAATACTAATGTGTAGATCAATCAATGTCAACTAATTAATCAAAATCAAATGTAATCCAAATAAACACTATTTCAATTCGATTACCATTTTGGGTTTTTCAATTCAATTACCATTTTGATTTTGAGGAGAGGAATCGAAGAATAAATACATGTAGAAACTATGATTAATCAAGTGCAAAATCAAATAAGCAGATGATCAGTTATAGGATTTTTATTACCAATTTCTGATTAATCAATGTTAACCAATTAATCATAATATAATCAAAGTCAATCGAAATCAAATGCAATCGAAATAAACAATATTTCAAGGGAGAGCAAATTGTGATTCTCAGGTTAGTGATTTACATGCTAACAAAATTCCAGAAAGATTATTTTATAAAAAAAATATCATTGTTAGTGGAGGAAAAAAAGAATTGCATTCTTCTCTAGGGGCGTATCCTTTGGGCCATGTCATTATTGGTGGAGGAAGATTATCTAATAAAAAATATCATTATTAGTGGAGGAACAATCAGAAACATTAATCATCTAGCTCATCTAATGGTATCCTTAATATCTAGTGGAGGAAGACTCATATCTCTTTCTTTTTACTGAAACGCTTGCGTGCTAGTGGTATCCTTGATATCTATGTTGACAATACCATTCTTGGGTTTTTCGGTTACCACCTTCGCCACAATACAAAGCCCATACAATTTTTCTTTTGAGGAGAGGAGAGGTGAGGAGAAGAAGGTATACATGCAGCAAGTAGGAAAAGGTCGCAAAACAAGATGTAACTGAGCACCAATTTTACTTTGATTGAGAAATGAGAGATAAGAGAATACAGAGGAAGTAGTGCTGTGACAGAGGAAAGGGTCGCACTGACTTAAATAGATGAGCAGCAACTTTCTTCCTGTAAAGGGTTGCTAAAGGAAGTAGATGAGCACCATTTTTTCCTCTTATTAGAGGTACATGTAACACCATATTTTCCTTGAGAGAGGAAAGGGTCGCGGGGATGACAACCATTTTCTCCTCTCAAAGATACATGCAATACAAGAGTGATTTACATATCTTTCCTATGATAACATTCTAATTGAACATCATTTTTTTTTCCTCTTAGATTAGAGGTACATGCAACCTCATATTTCCCTTGAGAGAAGAAAGGGTCGCATGAGGATAGTTAGATGAAGGTAGAGCCAAGGTGAGGTGGAGAGAAAGAGACATATGGAGGAAAACTGAAGCAAACTCATATGCATAATGAGGCCCACACTAAACACATGATTTAACACTTCAACATCAAACACTATTCAACTATTCACATGAATAATATTTGACATTGAGGCTTTTTAATATGTAGATGAACATCATTTTTTTCCTCTTAGATTACAGGTACATGCAACCTCATATTTCCCTTGAGAGAAGAAAGGGTCGTATGGGGATAGTTAGATGAAGGTAGAGCCAAGGTGAGGTGGAGAGAAAGAGACACATGGAGAAAAACTGAAACAAACACATGTACATAATGAGGCCCACACTAAACACATGGTATAACACCTCAACATCAAACACTATTCAACTATTCACATGAATAGTGTTTGACATTGACGCTTTTTAATATATATATATATATATATATATATATTGGGTTCATGAGTTGGGCCGAATTTCGGTTTGGTATTAGATGTTCGGTTTTTTAAGAGCCTCAAACCAAATCCAAACCAAAATCCAAAATTTTCGATTTTCTCAATCCGATCCAAACCAAATTGATACAAAAATCAAACCATATTCATAATTCGGTTTGGTGTGGTTCGGTTTGCGGTTTTAATTCGAATTACTTTCACCTCTAATAATCGTGGAAGCTTTTTCTATGACAAAGATCGATAACGGGTTTGATCTTCCAATTCTATATGGTATCAGATTCTCCTGACGATGAGATGTCACAGCGAATGAAAAATCATGACTTGGGGACCGTAACCTAATCCTAGTATGTACATATAGGGTCTTTTTCTTCTCTTATTCGACCCATCATGAATTATAAGTGAGTTAACTAGTTCCTACATATATCAGCTTATACTAATCCTAAATACGTACCTTATAACTAATCACTTCTGTAGGCTAAATTTAATATAGCTTTTATATACATGTATGTCCATATTATTATATTATAACAGAATTTACTGAAGTCAATTGAATTGTAATAGACTTAATTGTTTAAGACTAACCAAAATTGATTTCATTTATATACATATAACTTTATATGTGTACGATAAAATATTATTACTCCCTCAATACCTTTTTAGTTGCTAAATATGGAGTTTTAGCACTATTCAAGTTGCAATTTTGACTTAATTTGATGCTTAATATGTAAGGAAAAACATAGTCATATGAGATCTTATTTGATTCGTCTCAATGTATATTTTCTGAAAATATAATTTTTATAATTTTCTATTGTATTAAACTTGAAATATTAAAAAAAATAAGTTGCGTCTTAGAAGATGTGAAAAAACAAATGTAGCAACTAAAAAAATTCGAAGGTAGCAACTAAAAAGCATAAAATAATTTTTATGTAATTTTGACAAATTTATAACTCTGCCGACATCGAACTAGGGTCTACCTAACTGTATTATTGTGGTAAGCTTGTTGTCATGATATAGACATGTTTGTCCTTCACGCAAAAATCTACACGCAGGGGCATTGTAAACTCACTGTTTCGTCATTTGATGGACACGTTATTCTCTAACATAGATTATTTTAAAGTAAATTGGTAACATCAGGATAAGATTTGCTACTTTAATGATCTTTTAAGCTGTATTTTGTCGTTTTACTTGAAAAACTAATCATATATTCTCAACAAAGTTCCGAAGGTTAGAAAAACTGAAGATTAAAGAGAAGGAGAAAAAGAAAAATAAAGGAGTAACTCAAGAAAATATAATGGGTTCAGCGACATTTATAGAAGTTATACTTGCAATTATCTTGCCTCCTCTCGGTGTTTTTCTTCGTTTTGGCATCAAGGTTAGTCTCATTATTTCTGTACACTCGGGTGTAAGATGGAAATTTCGATATTGCAAAGTTACTACAATATTATCTTCGTGTTAATTGATTTATGATAATAAATTTTTTGATTTACTTTATTTGGTTAATTTTGATTTAATTGGTAATTATCATATTTGTGAGTTTGTTACTAGTGCCCCTCAATACTTTGGGAGAACTGATCTATACTTGAAAGTGATGTGCAAATAAAATGCCATTTTTTTTTGTGTGTATCTCATGTACTGGAATGCTTATTGAACAAGCCGATCACAAGCTAAAGGTTGCTCTACTTGTTTTTGTTAAGTTTTAAGCCGAGTCAAATTGTTTACGAATGACTCGACTCGTTCCGGTCTATTTTGATCTCTAAATTTATAATGATTATATTTTCCTTTTCTTAAAAATTTTATTCTTTTGAACATTATATTTTTATTAAATGTTAAAGTATTTATTAATTTTGAAGACAAATTTAATTGAAAGTAATTATCAATTATACTATTTTTGCTAGGATAACACTAAATATATTGAAAAATAATACTAATTTATCGAGTTTTGAGCTCATTCGAGCGAGTTCGAGCTAATTCAAGTCGAGTTTTGACTGAGTCGAATTCGAGCCGCTGCGAGTTATTCAACTCGTTAAGCACCCCTATGATGGACAATATTTATGATGATATAATATGTCTGATATGATAAATCATATTGATCTATGATACGATTTACTTTATTAATAATATATGATGTTATACTCCTATTTTATTTCATATTTTGATTTGTGCATATACTATTTACGTTGATTATAATAAAATTGAGGTTTAAAAAAATTGGTGAGATAATAGGAAAAGTTAGGTAATTTGCAGGTAGGTAGGTCACTCTCATTTAAAAAACTAGTAAAAGCATGTCTGAATTCTCAAACTAAATAATGCAAAATGCACAAAAATAGAAAGCCTTCCGATGATATTTTGATAATAACTATTTAATGGTATTAAAAATTTTGAAATAACTATATAATGATTTTTTTTTATTTAGCTACATAATGGTGATATTTTTCTAAACTAGGTAACAAATATTCATAATATGTTAACTCAACCTTTAAAAAATAAAATAAAAAAAAAGCTTATACTGACGGAAATAAATTTTATACTCTCATACCCCTCTTCACATGAGAGCCTATCAGAACAAAAGTGTAGATGTAGTATGGATCCTTTATATCCATTGCTTAATAATTTTACTTGAAAAGGAGGAAAAAATGAGATTCGAACCCATGATAATTTGTATTACACTAAGAATCAACACAACCAAAAGATATTAAAAGTTTAAGCTAACGGTTGAAATCCAAGAGTAACAAAGTGCTGGTAAAAGGAACCATATATATGATTACTCTAGGTATTGATGATGATGTACTTGGTATGCCAAATTGGCTGTATTTTTTAATTTTTGGCAAAAATATCCAAAGTTAGTGTCAATTCTTGAATAAATAATTATTTTTTCTATATTTTCAATCTTATTTCTCTAATAAAGCTTTCTAAACCAATGATTAATATTTACATGGACGATAAATTGTAAAAAAAACTAACCTTAAGTCTATTTACCTTGAAGACATAGTCTTCATAAAAGCCTAATGTTATTTGTTCATCAGGTTTTTAATTCATTTCTCCTATTCCAGTACTCCATCCGTTTTCTATTTTTCTTTATATAAGCTGTTTAGTGATATTCTATATTTTTCTGTAGCAAACAACTTTATTAGGTTTATAATATTTTTTTATTAAGTTGGACCTCACACATCACCCACTTGATTAGTTGTAAGTTGCTTCTCTTTCATCGATTATTATCTCAGTTTGACTCCACTACTGTTAATAAATCATATACCATAATAAAAGGTAAAAGGTGGATAGTGATAGACAAGGAAAATAGGGAACGGAGAGAGTATTATCAATCAATTTTTCGACTCAGGTCCGCATTATGTCCTTACCCAATTAGTTTTCCAACCGCATTATTCATTTTCATAGAAATGATTAGCAAAATTAAATGAGAAAATTTGAATTAGGGAAATGCATTCAAAATTCACAACCATGAACTGTGTAGACCACAGAGGAAGGTTATGTTATACTTTGATTTTCACTGGAGTCCTATTATTATCAAATCTCATAGTTTATGGGTTGTTTGGTTTGAGGCCAATTCTATGAGCATTCTAATTTCTTATGAATTCTCAATTTCTCGTTTGTTTTCAATATCAACCAAGCACACACCCCGTAATGTAAGTAACTCCTATGAATTTTGAATATATCTTTAGAAGGTTTAGGTAAATAAATCTATCTATAGTTTTTAGTCTAAATACCATGACCATCCCAAAAAACACATAACGCCTACAAATAAAAATCTTAAAGTGTATTTAACAAGTCTCACGTAAGACCGTCTTACGGTAAAATCATCAACTATTTGTACATTTTTTTAATTATCAGACTTATTAAATTAAATATTTAGTAATCTTACAAAATAAGTCCGTTTTATTTAAGTTTTTGTATGCTTTAATGAACCACAAATTCCATAATTATGAAATTATGAGTATTTCCTTATTGAAAAATTATTCTCTTGCTGATTTTTCTCTCTTATGTTTTGCAGGTTGAGTTCTGGATTTGTTTGGTATTGACATTACTGGGTTACCTTCCGGGCATTCTATATGCTCTTTACGTCCTTGTTGCTTAACTCTGACATGTTAGTTTGAGTGTAATGGAGTGTTTATTTTTCAATTTTTTGTTTTATTCGGGTGTTGGTTTACTTCTACAATTATTTTGATCCATTTTCTTGTATATGGCTTCAATTGGTCATCTAGTGTGGAACTCATTAATATATTAATCCATTTATCATTGTCGAAATTCCAAATTATGTTTTTTTCAGTTTTGAATTGTAATTTAAGTACTTTCACCAAGTTGTAAGTAGTAATTTCGGGTTACAAGTTGGTCTCCAACATCTACGTTTTTACATTATACTGTAAGTTATACTTTCGGTTTAAAAGTTGGTTTCCATTATCTACCTATTTATATTAAATTGGCTGCTATTATTTTTACTTTTCTGGTTCTCTTCCAAAAGCAACAACTTATTTTCTCTTACTACTTGGATAAGAATTTTAAAAATATATCTAATTTAGGGTCTTTTTACTTCAGTTGAAAATGGTTAAACTGAACTGAAAGTATTTTTACGAAGGATTAATGAATAGCAAAATAAGAGAAGAGCTGAATTGAACTGAACGGATTTTAAGCTAAAGTAAACAGACCTTTATACTAGTATATTTCAAGATCTAAAATAGACTACAACCATTCGTCCATTATTAGTTAGGTATTCAACACTATATGCAACCCTCACTTTTTATTTTTTTTAATTAATAACTTTATATCCCTAAAAAAAATTAACAATTACCCCGTAAACATTCCTCTAGATATCTCATCTAATATCAACAATTATATGTTCATCGAGTGTCTACTTTTTTATTTTGAAAGAGAGTGAGGAATAGCTCAAATAATGAGAATTTTCTCCTAATTCTAGAAAATACTAAGATCCATTTTTATTACTTGTCTCTAGGGATGACAGTTCGGGCCGAGTCCGACCCTACGCCGCTTCGATCCGAGGAAAAAATCCGCCTTAAAATAATTCGCTTCTGACTCCGCAAAAAAAAAAAAAATCCGACTTCAAGTTTAAGTTGGAGTCGGATGCTAAAAATAATTCGAGTTATCCGACTATGCCGGATCTCCGACTCCGACTCCACCTTTTATTTCTCTACTTATTAGGTATAATAATTACTATTATCATTTATTTTATTATCATTATCATTACAATTATATCTACTAAACTAATAAAACTACTACCTCCGTTAACAAAAGGATGCAACACTTGGGGTGGCACGGNCCGGCAACGGCGCCAAAATTTGATGAGGCTATCGCACACCTATCAAAAATAAACCAAACCACTCTAACTAATATAGCTAGGGAAGTAGGGATCGAATCCACAGGGAAGCAATTAAACCTATTAGTTCTAAAAAGTCTAAACTGTGTAAAGGGCCTTTGAATGTCGAATTAAGACTCAAACGCTAACTAAAACTAGAACTAAGTTGGTTAAGGGAATATATCTATGACTAAGTCTAGGACATCGGTTCACCATAGATCAATAAATGAATTGCACACAATTAATCAATTAGATTATCAATTTCCTTGAATTAAGGTCCACTAATTCTCTCGAATCTAGTCCCCTTCAAAACTCCTCTAATGGCTCTCGCTCACTTAGACTCGTTTTGCCTATTGTCCTTATGATCTAATTGTGGTAATCTTACCTCTCGGCATCGATTTCAACAATATCAAACTAACAATTAAACCTGGCCAGTATTTAACTGAAAGCAATAAAAGCTGACAATAAGAATTCAAGTACATTAATAACCAAACTAACAATTAAGAACAAGCATCAAAATCAATCCATGGATCCCCTAGTCCTAGAAAGGGGACTACTCACGCATAATAGGAACTAAAGGAACCAATTTAATCATAAGTACTGGAACTAAAAACATGACTACAACAATTAAACTATATAACAAGAACAAAAATAACTCAAAAGCAAAAAACTAAAACAAAAACAAGATCTAAAATTAAAATACTACTAACAATTAAAACTAAGGAAATAATTAAACTAATGAAAACAAGAGAAGAAAATAAAGAAGAACCTGAAATTGCAATTGCATTGAATGAATGATTGAGTTTTGACAAAAGTAAGTTCTAGAGAGAAACTGAATGAAAAAAAATCC
Source organism: Suaeda aralocaspica (assembly GCA_016808085.1). Lineage (NCBI taxonomy): Eukaryota > Viridiplantae > Streptophyta > Magnoliopsida > Caryophyllales > Amaranthaceae > Suaeda > Suaeda aralocaspica. The sequence goes on along the minus strand of PYUH01004005.1, from coordinate 16,387 downwards.
TAATGAGAGAAAATAATTTCTAGTCTAGTCTCTCTTGTGTTCAAAAGACCTAACACAAACACTATTTATATAAAAAGTACAATGCTC
>PYUH01004004.1:932550-956458 GCA_016808085.1 Suaeda aralocaspica | reverse complement strand
CACAAGCAAGTGATGAGGACACATTCTCAACAACTCCTTAAACCGTTCCAAGCATCATAAAGTGACTCATCTGTCTCCTGTTAAAGTTAAAGTTAGTATTGACTTCTCAATAAAAGCTGTTCTCTGTGGTGGATAGTACTTCCTCTGAAAAGCAAGAGCCAAATCTCCCAACAAATAATGTGGCCATAATATTAAGATCATCAACCAGGTTTAGCCTTGTCCTTCAACGAAAATGGAAACATTTCTCCTAATGTAATCCTTAGAAAACGTTCATCTGCTGATAATCACAGTATTAAAGGAAATTTTGAAGTGTAAATCGGCTCTCTCAATGTCCCTGAAAACTGATTTGTCAACCTATTACAAAGAGCCGGTTTCAGTTCAAAATTAGCACATCGGTATCAGGTACTGAATAACCCCAGCCATAGAATCCGTACTAGGCAAGGAAAGTCTCTCAATGAAAGGGCCGCGGAGGTGGCGTGGTGGAGGTGTGGTCCTCACCCTGTCCTTCTCCTCGGCAGCCATTTCGACTCTAAAATAACCTTCAAACAAACGGGTTGAAAGTGAACTCGAAAAACTGAGACAAATCAGAAACAATTTCCTCCACAATCGGGGAAGAAAAATTCGGCGTCTACTACGTCTCAACCGCTTCAAAATACTCGCTCGGGCTCAGGGAAAATGAAAAGTGTCAGGGCTCGTGGTCGGTGCATAAACCTATAAACCTGCACAATATGTAAATCGGGCAAGGATGAGAAACTGCCTCAAAGAACCAAAAAGTTCTTTGAGACTAAGAAAAATAAAAGAAAAACGTAATAAACCCGACTAATAAAATTAAAAATTGCCTCCCCGGCAACGGCGCCAAAATTTGATGAGGCTATGCCAACCTATCAAAAAAAACCTAACCATCTAACTAACATAGCTAGGGAAGAGTAGGGATCGAATCCAAGGGAAGCAATTAAACCTATAGTTCTAAAAAGTCTAAACTGTTGTAAAGGGCTTTGAATGTCGAAGTAAGTACTCAAACGCCTAACTAAAACTAGAACTAAAGTGGTTAAGGGAAAAATCTATGACTAAGTTAGGACATACCATAGAATTCATCATTAGTATCCAATCAAGGAATCTATCCCCCTTCAAAACTCTTCTAATGGCTCTCGCTCACTTAGACTCGTTTGCCTATTGTCCTTATGATCTAATTGTGGTAATCTTACCTCTCGGCATCGATTTCAACAATATAAACTAACAAATAAACTGGCCAGTATTAATGAAAGCAATAAAAGCTGACAATTAAGAATTCAAGTACATTAATAACCAAACAACATTAGAACAAGCATCAAAATCAATCCATGGATCCCTAGTCCTAGAAAGGGGACTACTCACGCAATAGGAACTAAAGGAACCAATTTAACATAAGTACTGGAACTAAAAACATGACTACAACAATTAAAATAAAATAAAAACGACAAAAATAACTCAAAAGCAAAAAACTAAAACAAAAACAAGATCTAAAATTAAATACTACTAACAATTAAAACTAAGGAAATAATTAAACTCAAAAAACAAGAGAAGAAAATAAGAAGAACCTGAATGCAATGTATTGAATGAATGATTGAGTTTTGACAAAAGTAAGTTCAGAGAGAAACTGAATGAAAAAAAAATCCTAATGAGAGAAAATAATTTCTAGTCTGTCTCTTTGTGTCAAAGACCAACAAAACACTATTTATATAAAAAGTACATGCTCAGGTCCAAGGAGTAAAAAACGGGCTCGGACGATCCGGCCGACTGCCCGGGCGAAATCGCCCGATCGCGCGATCAGTGTTTTCGCCCCTATCTTCTTGAAAAATGCTAAGTAAATTCCGTCCGACTACCCGGGCGAAATCCGCCGACTGCCCGGGCGAAATGACTTTTTTCGCCTAATCAAGTCAGCTCGTCTTCTAGTTACTCCAGGCTTCATCATAGCTTCCTGATTACTTCAATTCTAACCCCGGCTTCTAGTATCTAGTTGTAACTCAATGATTGCAGGAATCAATGCAAAAAACACCGAAATCCTGCAAAAAGTCACTAACAAGCACAAACAACTCCACACAACCAAATGTTAGCCAAAATAGCTCCGAATAGCAATGGTTAGAGTCAAAATTAACTAGAAAAGGAGGTGGTAAAATATAGCATAAAATACACTTATCAGGACTCCTAGGCAAAATTGTAATGATGTTTAGGAAAAAATAGGTTATGGGTAAGTATATAGAGAGAGAGAAAAAAACTACTACGTAGATATATTGATATTAATTGAGTCCACCAACTAAAGTGCATGGGTAAATAATTAAGTGGGGTAATATTCGTCATTTCACCATTAAAATATTATAATAAGGAAAAAAATAAAGTGTTGCAAGTAATTGATAACCATCATGAAATAGAAAGTGCTGCAAAAAGCGTTAATGGAGGTAGTATAATTTATGTGTTAATAACTAATTATACACATATATGGCCCGCACTAAATGGTTATCAACTTATCATTAGAGTTGGCAATACTTTGCTCCGACTGCCTCCGCTTAAACCGAGGGAAAAATATCCGCTCCGACTCCATTAATAATACGAACTAACATCGGAGGTGGAACGGATCTAATAATCCGATCTCGATTCGATCCGTTGCCATTCCTAATGTCTATGCGATACACCCAAAAAAAAAAAAGGGACGATTAATTAGTGAAAGTTTGAATAAAGCAGTTATTAAAATCTTAACCTATAAATCCGTATTATTGTGGGAAGATTGTTGTCATGACTCATGATATAGACCTGTTTGTCCATCATGCAAAATCTACACGTGAGCATGTAAATAACTAATTCGTCATTTTATTGACACGTTAATATATAGATAAGATATTTTAATATTATTTTGGTAACACCAAGATAAGTTTTGCTACTTCAATCTCTTTTTATGCCGTATATTGTCATTATTATCTTTAAAAAAGATCATATTCTCAACAAATTAAGGTCAGAAAAATTAAAAATAAGAAGATAGGAAAAATAATAGGGAGTAACTCAAGAAAAATAATGGGTTCTGAGACATTGTGGAAGTTATACTTGCAATTCTCTTGCCTCCTGTTGGAGTTTTTTCTGTTATGGTATTCAGGTTAGTCTGTTCTGTTACACCCGCCCACGTGTAAGATTGATGTTTCGCTTTTGTAAAACTTGTAACAATAAATTGTTTTGTGTTGATTGATTATATGATATTTGGTTTTAGAATATTCTGTTTTGTTCATGGTAATTATTGATTTATCACTGAGTAGCAAGTCATTTGGATTCGAGATTATCACGATATAACTTGATTTATTTTAGTGTTTTCTAAATAACATACAGTCGGGATTTGATGGTTGATTCGTTGTTATTTTACATTACAATAATTTTCGTGTATTAAACAGAGAGATGTTAATTTTGAAATTGTTATTAGGCGATATGAAGAAGGGAATGTTGCCACCAATTATTAAAAAATATCGAGGAGGTTTTTTTGTTGAATGAATCAACATCAGTTTATTTGTCACTAGTCACTATGTGAAATATGGGAGAAATGATTGGCATTTTATATTATACAACCAATTGTACAATAGGAGAAATTGTTTCATTTCATTGATGTATCATTAAACTAATGAACAAAAAATTGTCTTTGGATATACAATCAGTTGTACCATATAATATCTCGAAATAATGGATGCATAATGTTATGTGCATATTTGAATATGATACTAATAAGTTGTTGTACGTTGTAATATTTGTGATATAATGACACAGATATAGGATATACCTGATTGATAGTATGAGATGCTAATATAGTAATATATATATATATATATATTTTTTTTCTGATTTGTGTTGTGCAGGTTGAGTTCTGGATTGTTTGCTATTGACGTATTGGGCTCATTCCGGGCATTATATATGCTCTTTACGTGCTTGTGCTTAACTAGACACTTTAAAAACAGTTTTTTTTTTTTTTTTTTTTTTTTTTTTTTTTTTTGTTTTTGTTTTCTGGGGTGTTGTTTTCTTCTAAAAATATTGACCCTTTCTTGTATATCACTTCAATTGGTTATTAGTTTGGATTCATTAATATATTAATCATTATTGTTGTTATTTGAAGTGTTTGTACAAGTTTACAATATTGAACCAAGAGGAAAACAAGAACAAAACAAAATTAATCTAAACAAGTTTGAGATGCAGTAAACAATACTAAGTTAGCCAATACTAAATTGAAAGAGAACATCTTTGATGAACTACTTGGCTTTTGAATAAATGTTGCAACTTATAATTTTGGGTTCGGGGCAAGTTCATAGTTTTATTTGTCACTTCTGGTGTGTTAGAAACAACTTCAGCAATGCCGGAAGTGGTTAGAAGTGGTGTTTAGCTCTGTATGAGAAAATGGCAATTGCAATCAGGTATTCTTTTTGTATCTTAAGGTGATTACTCTCAAGAAAAAAGCTAACCTAGTGGGGAGAAGAATGCAAACCTGTTTTTTCTCCAATGATTTGTAAGATTATAATGGATAAGAATCAGGGATTAGGTATATAATCAAAGGTTTGTATCTACCCAATATACATCATACGTAGTATTAATGATGTTAGGTTACATTTGAGTAGATGATATGCAAAGTTCTCGAATCAGAACCCCCCCGGTCAACAGGAGAGCTAACTGCAAGAGAAAATCTTTGGTATCGACTATTGAAGTATTGAGCCTGATCAGGCAGGCTCCCTTCTTGCCTCGGACATAGGCTATGAAGGTTCAGCAGTACTGAACAACACAGTTGTTTCTATGCCTGATCAGGCCTTGGCTGACCAGGCGAAGATGAAAATGTCAACTTCAAGCTTTACGCTGAACAAATCATGGCATTGGCACATTCACATCACTGTTTGAATCTTTATGGTTCAGGTTTTCTGTTGGTATGTATTAAGTTATGTTCTTTGACAGTCGAGCACAGTCGAACATCTCCAAGCTCAATATCAAATAAAGGAAAGCTGAATGCAAGACCTCTGTCTGTTGTTTTAATCAGGTATTATCATCATATCACATGAGTTATCGCAACTGAATAAGTTTTCGGACAAGGTAAGCAAGAGGAAAACATAAACCCTGAATTGTAAATTCATGTAAAGTATTGAGCTCATAGAAATAGAATGACTGGAGACAGCATAAACATCTGCTAACTATACAAATACCGTTTGTCCTGCCTAGAGATTTCGTTTCCCCCATACACTTAAGGATTTCATTGCCATATTCTACCAAAAACAAGAAGAGATTCTGAAAAAAGCGATTAAATCAGTAAAGAAAGCAGTTTTTGGTTTGGATGTACCTTATTTTGACCCTTCTTCCATACACCCCCAATCTTTTTCAACATGTACGTTTTCTTTTTGGGTGAACATCATCCATGCATCTCGAAAGAGGAGAATCCATCTAGCAGCTGAGAATTATAGCTGTTATCAAAAGAAACTGTACGGTCAATGAACTTTCCATTATTGCTTCCATTCGAAAGCATATTAGAGCTGTCGGCTGCTTTTCTCCATTGATCTGACTGAACTTCAACCTTCTTAGCTCAGCTTCAAGTTGTGCATTTGCATTTTGAGCAGTTACCAACTGTTCAGCGAATCTTGCAACTCTCTCACTACTTTTATCTGCCTCCTCACTTACACCCCTAGTTTCATTAAAGCATCTTTCTCAGCTGCCTTTGCAGTTCAGTACTGCAGCAGCCTCTTTATCTCTCTTTGAAATCTCCGTCAGCATCTCATTCCTCTGAGGTATGCTGAAATTGTGTCTCCTTATCCACAATTCTGACTGAAGATCCTGAAAATCTGCCTAACCTCTTTAGCTCGGCCTCAAGTTCAGATTTCATTGTACTGTTTACATTTCCTCAATTTTTGTACTTAGTTCTTGTTTGTTCTCTAACTATACTATATCATGGATCCTGGTCATTATCTCTGACTTAGTTCTTCAACTGCATTTTGCTTTCTTCAACTCAGCTTCTATTCTGCCTCTTTAGCACTAGATTCTGATTTTACCTGCTCTACTTGATCATACGCGTTCCTGATTTGCAGTGTGCTTTGGATATATTCTCCTGTATCTTACTTCAGAGCTCTAATGAAGACTTGTTGACCAACTCATCTTAGTGATTCAATTTCAGCTTTGAGCTATCGGTTTCATCTTCTTACCATCGTCATCCTTCTTTAAGGAATTTGGGTCCTAGATTTCCACATCTTCCTTGAGTTTCGTCACCAAGTTCTCACAGTGAAGCAACTTCAGCTTTAGATTGCTCCAATTCTGAAACCAAACTACTATAAGCCTCTTTTGATTTTAACTCCTTCAAAATGCATACTCTCTGCATTTTTCATGGTTTCCCTCATTTGCACCCTGGGTTCTCTAGAAAGTTCAGCGCACGTGCTTCAGAACCTTTGCATTCATTAAGCTGTTTTCTCAATTCTCAACCATTGAAAAAGTCTCTGAGAGTTATCTCTTAGATTTTCAACCTCGGCATTGTGGATCTGCATGCTTACTCCGGAGCTTCATACTCAAGATGTCTTGAGTTTATGCGATCTCATTTAGGAGCATGCGAGAGCAGCAGAATCCATAGAAGTGCTGCTTTTGGATAGCCTCAAGTTCAGATTGCCATACTCGATCTCGTTCTTGGGAGAGTTTTCGAGTCTTGAACCGGGAATCCTCAGAATAGAAAACTCATTAGTGCTGTTGAGATCCTCAAGCCTTGTGACAATACTGAGAGCTGTTTTCTTAGTTTCTTCGGCTTCTTGGTTGGGCCCGTCGCTTTTGAGCTTCAGTTGAGCATAACTGGTCTTTTCCTTCTTAATAAATCTTCCAGCTGTGTCAGCTGAGATCAGCTCTGACAATTTGCTGGGGGGATGCTTCTGAATATAATAAAGCAGAATACAAACGATGACTTCGTCACTGATAATAAGGTTATGCAGTGAAAAAATTAGTAAAGTCTCTATAATTACTTTTCATAATGCAACAGAAAAGAGGTTACATCTCACCTTGAAAATCCTAATCATGAGAGGAAGTAACACAATTACAGACTATGCAATATGCAGATGACTACACAGCGGGAAGCTTTTTAACACGATGTAACTGAAAAACTGAAGTTCCCATTTTTTTAATCCAGCAAATAATCAGAGACCATGATTGATAATTTAAATCTTTGCTTTGGCTCATTAAAGAGATAGCTGCAGAGAATCCTTAAGAATGCAGCCAAATAATATTTGACAGAATCAATGCAGATCATTGGTACAAATTCAAATGATCAATAGAACCTGAGTCATTGGGCTTCTTGGTGATCCACGTTCCAAGACTTTAGGACTCCTTTTTTTAGGTGTCGCTCAACAAATTTGGAGAACCAATCGAAACAGAAGCTGTTCCTGCTACCTGGTGGCCGAGCAATTCGATTTGCTGGTGGATGAACTCTGGGAAGATTTTGTGAAGAGATGTTCCTCTGAGGCATTCTGATGAGCCATTCCTACTGTTCAAAATAACATAATTTTAACCGCTTAGATTGAACTAGCAATTTTTGCTGCTAAACACAGAATATGGACGTATTAACATGTCGATCCACTTGACAGTGATAACTAGGTATTCAATCTTAACCTCCAATATCAATTCATATAAAATGTCACATAAAAACAAAACTCAGAATATGAATAGTTATGACGACTACAGGACCGTTCCTTATCACAGTCGAATCTACTCTTTTGCTCACTGTCCAAAGTAAATTGTTTCGTCCACACATAAGGGATAACAGCAAAACACTCATAACCATAATCATTTTCAGGCACAAATCCTTAATCCAATCGATATAGTATTATGCTTTCTAAAATGACTCTTGAGATTCATACAAAGCTCACAAATTGAAACAGGCTTTGCTTCATACTTCAGAACTTTTTCCATAAAAATACTTTAAAAATAATACGGAATACGGTATATGATAGCATAGGTAAGAATTGATTCTTAATTTATTTTTATCTCCTTCCTTTTAGAATGTGGAATGTGGGTGAGCAATCATAACAGAGAAAACCATGCTAAATGTACCCTACAGACAAACAAATCAGCACCAAAATTTAATTATGAGTCCACATCCTGCGCTAAAGAACAGTACTCATTTCAGTCGTCACGAGCCAAATGAAATCAGCAATTTTTAGTACCACATTGACGCGCATATTAACCAGTTAAATATCCAACAAAAAGACACAGGATACACACATTTTACCAATTCATGCCACTATGTCGACTCTCGAGCCAAAATTATCAGTTGAATAATATTAACCTAAATCACAGAAGGACGAGCCAGCTGCACAACCAACATGAAAGATATATAGTTTTCATGCTTATAAAGTGACCAAAAGTTTGCTTCTCCTTTATCTACGTTGACCAACATTAAGAGACTCGAGCCAAAATAGAGATATGAACAGCAAGGACATAAGAAGTAAAGAGGTATGGTAAGCACACACTACCTCGTCTTGGAGTCTGCATACTTCACCCTCTTAAGCATAACGCAAGAATCAACAATGATCGAGTTATCCACAAAAGTTCCTGACCCACAGCATAAACACACTGAGTTACAAGAGAATTACCCCAACAGCAGACTCTTGAAACAAAACATGTGCAAAGAAGGCATGAAATGGCGTTATGTGATCAGAGAAACAACTAGCACTTAATGAGTGTAATTTTTCGCAGCGCAAATCCGAAACTAACAACAAGCAACAACAATATAATCCCTTCAAGGAACTCCATAGAAATTAAACAAACCCCCACTTACACCACCAACCAAACCCACAACAGAAAACACATTAGCAAGTAATAAAACAGTTTGCTATCTTAAAAAAAAAAAAAGAGAACACAAACACAATACAAAATTAAACTAAAGTAACCTCTTATAACCATTTTTTCGTTTCATTCTTTTTTTTCCTCTTTTTCACTCCAATTCATAAACTGATATCCTTCTTTAGTTAAAAATAAAATAAAAGAAAGACATTATTCTTGTAGACCATATTAAGGTTTCAGTAAGTACTAAGAAGCAAGATTCAACCATTATTACTTGCATGCTTCAAACAACAGATTAATTTGTACCATATATATTGATTCTAACAACCCCCAACATTCCAATAACACAAGCCTTATTTTGTCATCTCTTTTAGACTACGCTAGAAATTTGCAACCCATTGATTACTTTATAGTGTATTTATTGTTTTTAATTCCCTTTTAAAATTCATATAATACCCCTCTCATCCTCATTCAATCCCTTAATAGACCCCAAAATAAAACCTACATTGAAGGAAAAACTGAGTAAAATAGAAAAAATTTGAAGAATTATTTTATTTTAATTTTGTGTTAGTGATTAGTGATATACATTGGCGAATGGTGAGAATCGATGACAGGATCATTTAAAACCGGGAAGGAAGCTAACTCGACAATTAGCTATCCCTCACTCACTCTCAATTATGAAGCATTATTGCATACATGCAATGCTCAAAAAAAATTAATCCTATAGAAAACACATTATTAAATTTAGATCCAAGAATATTAACAAATACTCCATTTCAGATAAAATCTAAATTAAATGCAAAGTTAATTAAAATTATACAACAGGGGTAAAACTTTAATAATTTTTTTTATTTTTATTTTATCATGCATCTTTATAATAACCCAAAGACAAAACAAGTTATGTGCAAAAATTCAATTAGTTGCATGATAAAAAGATGCGAAAATGCATACATAAATTAAAATTATACAAATATACAGAGGAATGAGATTTAATTATAAATTAAATATGCAAACATCTTCATTGTTGCAATAACCCACAAAACCCAAAAACAAAACAAAAGTAAAATCAATCTTTAATAAAAATAAAATAAAAAAATTGAAAATGCAATATGTATATACCAGAAAAAAAAAGGGGGGGAAACTGTAAACAGCAACTGAAAGGTTAAAATGTGGGAGTTATTAACTTAGTATTTGTAATTAGCAAGAGAAAAGAAGAGAACAAAACTTAATTAAGAAATGATTTAAAAAAAAAAATAAAGTTAAAAGAAAGGATTGGTGAGCTTGAATTTGCAGTGTTTCGAAGCAAGAAGAAAGCAGTTGTCCTTTGTTTTTTGGGTTTTATTTTTCAGTTCATGTTTGTTTGCAGTGGTCGTTGCTGACTATTAAGCAAGACTGACTGACTGAACCATGCAGAGGAGAGATGAAAGGTGAAGGGGTAGTTTTTTTCAGGATGAATAGGATATTCAATAATAACTCTCGTCATAGAAGGAAATTACGTGACTTTTGGTAAAGGATGCAACATTAGATACGGGAAGGATTTTGGAATCAAAAATACTTATCCGTATCTGTTCTGAAAAAATCTGAATTACATATATCCAGAAAATCGAATCGGAAGTTCGAAACTCCACAATAAGTTTTTTTAGTCAAATCTCTTTTAAACATTTCATTATCCTTAGAAAAATCGGATCCAAAAATGTTTTTGTTTTCTTTAGAAATTCGGAATCGAATTTATAATTTCATTCCGTTTTCGATCCAATTTTCTTGTATTTTAAAAAGTCGGGCCGAATATCAGAATCGGAATTTTTGCATATCCCTGATTTTGGTAAAGAAAACTTTATTATCACATTACCCCTGAAGTGCATATGAAAAAATGATATTATATTCAACTTATAAACATATGCCTACAATGTCTTGTGATTTACAATTTTGCACATCACAATGATTTATTTACCAGCCCTGTTTTTTTTTGTGTCATGTGTGCTTCTTGGACATTATAGTTATATTTACCCATGGAGTAAATACCTATCACTATACTCCTGTAAAAGATTAAGATTTAATGAATGTATAAATGTTTTTTCAATCAGATTTATATATGGTGATGATTTCCATACTCCCTAAGACCGTTTTGATACTCATGTCTTCTCACATGAACATAGTGGTCACTTTATGCTATAATCCGCACAAGCTACCAAACCTTAGCTAGTTCTGGGTACAACTAAATGACTGTATTGATGCACAATGAACTTAGATGATTCAAGGGCAAAAAATGAGAGGAAAAACCGTGAGTGACTTTAAGTCCACAATCCTATATTATTTGTTGATGATTACAAGTACAATGTATTTATTCCTAGATGGTTATCTTTTTTATAACTTTTTAAGATTTAAGTACGTAATGTAATGAGAAAATATCATGAGTTCAAGAAGATACATTGTAAAGTAGAGGTATAGTTGCCATGGGAAATCTAATCCATAAATCTCCTATTTATAGCAAATATCTTTATTGATTATTAGTTTAGGAGCTCTTGCCTTTGTAGGAGGTAGTTGCTATGCATCTTATCCTTCTATTGACTTAGTTATTAATTGCTTGTAGATTTGTAGCACCACGATAATTCTCTCTCTTTTTCCAGGATATTTTTTTCTCCCATAAAAATTAGAGAATCTATCGTGTTCATCCCATGTGTTTAGACGCATTAGGTTATTAGAAAATAGCACCAGAATAACCAATAACAAAATCTAGTGCACGTTAAATTTTACAATTGGAACCCGTTCAAGACCCTTACTTAAAACCAAAAATATGTGGAAGCCACCAATTAAAAACGATGGTCCGAACCTTTGTTGGTGCTAATCAAACTCGACCCCATCGCTCCACTCCTTCCCCTCCACCATGGTGCCTCCCTCAAACCGCTGACTAAGTAATGGAAGTTTGACAACAAATGTGTCCTATATTAGTTGGACTCATAGAATCAGATACCAAGCATACACAGAAACCCGTAGTCAGCAAAGCGGAGTACCAACAAAGTTACACAAACAAAAAGCCGAAACATAACAAAGAGCTACAAGAATTATATGAAAGACATTAAACCTAGAAAATATATCCAAATGGACATTCTAATTAGTCAATTGACTACTTGACACGATTTTTATTTTTATTTAATTTGGTATGGATAGCAATAGATAATATGTGCAACCCATGTTCACAGAATTAAACATAAAAAATAAAAACCTCATGTTCTCTTGGTCTGTTTTACTTCAGCTAAAATAGTTGACTAATGAACGAATGAGCTGCAACTGAACTGAGGTGAGCTGAACTGAAGTTTTTTTATGAAGGATGTATGAATAGAAAAATAAGAGAAGAGCTGAAGGAGCTTGAACTGAACTAAACGAAATTTAAGGTAAAGTAAACATGCCATTAATAAATAAGGAAACACAATGGACAATCGGTTGACGACATGGGCGCGAATTTGTTAACATGCTAATATTAGATACTCAATTAAACCCATTAATTATTGTAAAAAAAGCTTTATAAATAGAGGCAGACATAGTCAGTCTCTAGGAAAAGACACACAAGTAAATATCGCGTGATTTCGTGAACCCCAACCCCAATTGTCAGTATTTTTGAAGGGAATCAATCCAGAGTTTGGTCCATCTATCTTTCGTTTACGTGATTACAAGTCAAGTAGTGACTCTGGTCAGGACCAACAATAACATCAATAACAAATTAATATACCATTCATTCCTTTTAGTCTTTATCAACAATAAGCGGCAAAAACTAATGGAATGATATTGAGTAATAGAGACATTATAGCTATAGTTAGAGAAGGGCGTTTCGAGGAAAACGTCGATTGCGCACACGTAAGCCCCCTCCTAACATTCACTGATTTGTACCACATGGCAACCCTGTCGCAACTCTTGCGCCAGAACATCCAACTGTAATTACTAATGAAAGCAAAATATAGCCATTAAGATTGAGCTCGTGACATTTCAATGAAATGTAAATACAAAACCTCAATCACTTTGTTTTTGTTGATCAATTGTTACAATAAATATAATAGTAGAGTATAGTTCCATGAGTAATCTATAACAGATATAAAGTGTCATGGGGCAAAGTAATGTTCTTTTACAGTAACCCACCTCCCCATTAGTCCATGCAGCAACGTGGGCATTATTTGATAATTTATAAAAAGTTGATATTAACAAAATAAAAAAGACCTCCCTTATCTTCCTTACCTTTTTCTTCTGTGGCACGATTCCCCTTCACTTTCTTGCTTTTTGCCTATGACTTCCATGCGCTTCTCGTTGGAAATGCTCTTTTTCTTCTTGCACGTTCCCCCTTCAATTCTTTCTTTTCTCACGACCTCCAAACGCTCCCCTTTTCCCAATGATCTCAATTCAATGACTTTTCTTATTCCCCTTTCCTTTTCTCAAACGCTTCCCCTCAAAAATTAAAAAAACAAAATTTCCTTTTTCTTCTTTTGATTTTAGATTGTTTCCGACACTGGTGTCTAAATTAAGTTTTTCTTCGTTCTTTGCGACCTTGTCATGTCTAAAATCGATCTTAGGTTGATGCTCTATGCAGGATATTGAATTTTTGGAGTTTGATTTCCAAGTTTTTGGGGGGTGTATTATAAACCGGTTTTGAGGTGTTTGGTTAGTTTGAATTGGATCTTTGTTATTTTTGTAAGGTGATGTTTGATACGGTTATAGTTATCTAATGTGAAAATTTTTTTATGTGGACCCTGGATGTCTAAAATTCAGTTTTCTGCGCTTTCTTGCGACCCTGCATGTATAAAATAAAGATTTTTTAGGGTGATTGCTCTGTGCGAGATCTGATTTTCGAGTTTGATTTCGAGTTTTTGGGGGTATAACATGAGGTTTAGGCGTTTGTTATGGTTTGCAAATTGCATCTGTGTTTATTTTTGTTAATGTGCTAGTTTGGATTCGTTTATAGTAATCTGTTGAATTTTGTATTTACGACCCTTGGATTTCTAAAATTCAGTTTTCTGAGCTTTCTTTGATACCTTGATGTCAAAATTAAGATTTTTTAGGTTGATTGCTGTGTAGATGTTTTGGATTTTCGAGTTTGATTTTCGAGTTTTTGAGCGGTATAAACATGGTGTTAGGCGTGTGGTTATGGTTTGAAAATTGGATTGTTTATTTTGTTAATGTGATTGTTTTGATAAGGTTTATAGTATATCATGTTGATTTTTTTATTTGCGACTTTGTGGATGTCAAAATTCAGGTTTCTGCGCTTCTTCTTGTGCGGCCTGCATGTCTAAAATCAAATTTTTAGGTTGATGTCGCGTGCAGGATATTTTGATTTGCGAGTGATTTTCGAGTTTTTGGGGGGTATAAAACATGGTTTTTTAAAAGGCGTTTGGTTATGGTTGAAATGGATTGTTTATTTTTGTTAATTGCTTGTTTGATACGATTTATAGTATATCTGCTGAATTTTTTATTAGGTTTTCGACTTTAGGGGATTGGTTAGGGGTTGAATTTGATTATTTCTAGTTAGAATCGTTAGATTTTTTCTCTGATCTTTACATTTCGCTAACCTTGGATGTCTAAATTCAATTTTCTACGCTTTTCGTTGCGACTCTTGCATGGCTTAAAGGAAGTTTGTATTGGGGTAAATTTTAGGTTGATTGCTGGTTCAGGATATTTGGATGTTTTTTTAGGTTCAAAATATGGTATTTGTTTGGAGTTGGATTGTTTTATTTTTGTACTGAGATTTTTTATTACGGTTATAGCATATCATTTGAATTTTATTAGGGTTTTTAGAAACGGCCTATGAGACTTTATAGAATTAATTCTGAATTTCGAATTTTTTGCTTATTGGGGTAGTTTTTTAGTTGAATTAATCTGTCAGAATAATTGGATTTTGCGGTGTTGAAATGAATCTGTTGTGAAATATTTGTCTTAGGGTTGATATTCTGGAAAGCCTTTGATTAGTTTTGATTAGGCTTTATAGGATTAATTATGGATCGAAATTTTGGGTATAAACACGATTTTAGGTGGTAGTTTAGGGTTTGAATGTGGACCCAAGCCAGATATTTGTGGGTTATTGGCAACGCTTGGATGGACTAAGTCGGAATTTCTCTGAGGTAGATTTTACTGATCATTTAACCTTGCACATGCCAATATCAATGGCGGTCACCGCGGTGCTTAATCGGCCTGTTGCGTACGGTATTGTTACATCTGGTGGTGGATTCAATGGGGGATGGGTATGTGTGGACATAGTTCGAATTGCAGACGTTAATCAGCTTTAAGGTTTGGTCCAATTTGGTTTATTGTGATTCCAATACCTGTTGCGGTGATGGAGTTATGGAGGTTGATCAAATTAAAACAAGCGATGGGGGTAAACAATGGGATTACATCAATGAAATACCATTAAATTAATATGGCCGGAACGCTGAAAGCTTTCACAGAAATTTCTTAATAATGCATCATGAGCTATTAAGATTCTTGAATGTACAATTGTACAATGCATTATGAGAATTATTATTTATTAGTAAATGATCTATTCATGATGGGTTATCCTTTTAATATTAACCTATTGAAAAACCCCATAATCAGGTAACATTACCAAATTAACAACTATATATATTACCCAAAATTAACAGCCAGTGTCATTATATAAGGATTATAAGAAAAGGATCGACTATGAGTCATTATAAATAGAAATTATAATCAAAAATAGATGAGAACATGAATCTAAACCAACAATAAACACCACAAAGATAATGCATACTATGAAATCATATAGTATACAAGAAAGATAATATAAAATTCTGTATGGGCGGAGAAAGAGACTTACTTTAGTTAAAAGCAGGAGGCGGTCAAGGCGATGTTATATGCGTTGTTGGAACTACGTATGTTGCATCTGGTGTTGGAGCGATGGGGGATGGTATGTTGGTGATAGATTCAAATGCAGCTTAATCAGCTTCAGGTTGGTCCTTTGGTTTATTTTGTGCTTCAATTACTGTTGAGATATAACATTGCCCAGCTTATGATGTCGTCATAGCTGGTTAGTAATGCAATTGTGGTTGTTGGAGTAGCATGGTTTGTAAGGTAAATTTGAGTGTTTTGGTAAGTTAAAAGCAGCATTCCTGCTGCTTTGTTAGTTGTGTGACGGCTTTTTTGACTGCAAAACTGTGGTGCACTGTTTCTGGAACAAAGGCATTGGCGCTTTCTTAAATCAGCCCAAACATGAAATTCGGGTTTGGGTAATAAACCCCGCCCCCCAAAACATCTACAATATGTTTTTTTTAAAGCTGAATTGAGGAAGGGTACTTTATGTTAATTTCAACTGTTGTGCTAAGATTTGGGATGTACTAATAGGTTTATGGGTTGTAGTATTTTCCTTTGTTTGGGGAAGGTAATGCCTCCTAGACGAGGTGGTTTGCATGCTTTGGTGTTGTACCATTGTTATATATTGTATCTTAGATATATAAATAATGTATCATAATATGATATCATCTTTCGAGTTTCTGTAAGTTAGTTTTGTTCTGCTTTTGTTCATTTGATATTGTGCTTTTGGAAATTGCAGTCCATCCCCTATCCGACTTACTAAAGTAAGTATTTGTGCCACCCCATACGGATTTTAATTGTGTGCTCATTGTACACTTATAATGATTTCATAGTGGAAGTTGTCTTTGAGGTTGTTATTGTTGGTTTAGATTATATGTCTTAGTCTATTGTTGTCTTTCATGCATACTTATTCATTTTCAAGCTTTATGGAAGTGTTTATAATTTGAATATCCTATGCTTTTTGGGGTTAATTTCTATAAAATATTGTTGTTCGTATTCTCTTTTGGTTGTATACTATAAGGATTTCGTAGTAGAGATAGTGCTCATCCTGGCTAGAATTGTTAGTAGAAGTTACAATTTTGATTGCCATATCGCCGCAATTCAATATGTTTTACATAGTATTATGTGTATCATATTGAATATATACAATATGAAATAGAAGTCTTGTAGCCATTTATAGAGTGATTATTAATCTATAGAGTAGGCCTATGCTGTAGGCATCAGATTATATTCTCTGTAATCATCATGTTATTTGTTAAGGATTGGTAAACAAATATGTAGTAATTGGTTTGATGTATAGATTTGGTATTGTATATTTCATAGATATTGTGGTTAATTGGACGTTATTGTAAGGATGAGTTGCTTAGTGTTTTATGGAAAGGTTATGGCAGGAGGACAGGAACAAACTACCATTATCCGATTGGGTTTGTAGCGTCTTAAAGGACATTTGCTGGCATTGGGATGGCTGAACCTATTTACAATATCATGATGTTATTAAAGAAACAAAGGAGGTCGTATGACTCTTCGCATGAGGCGATTGATGTAGTGAATTGCTGGATGAGGGGGGGAAAAGGCTACATTTGAATTATCATGTGAAATGCAGCAAGAAGAATGGGTGCATTCTGAAAGATTATAATAAGTTGAAGGAGTGATTATTAACCGTGATAGTACGTATTCGAATGACGTTAGAGCAAGCTATGAGCAGCTTTATAAAAGGACGTGCTACTAGATTGGAACAAAAAAAAAATGCTTTCATCTCATGTTATTATGATTTCCAGAAGTGAGGGATTAGACTGGGATATCAGACTGTGCCATATTGAGTTCATCCTGCAATTGCTAAGGATGTTGTTGAAAGTGCAGATTTTCCTATTTCAATTAAAACATCTGAAGTTGCATGAGGATATTTTGTTGCAACATGGGTTGGAGGCTCATTGGCAGATAATCACCGATCATCGTGGTTTGGTGGTTGACAAGGCTTTTGATGTGGAGGACGCTAAGCAATCTGGCTCGGGGAAAACAATGATTTCCTGCTGATAAGTTTGCATGTGAAGTTGAAGATATTAGCTACCATTTGTGCCTGAGAATGCGAAGCAGCTGCTTCTGAGCGGATAAGTACATAACTGTGAAGAACGTAGTCCTTGGTCGCCAGAAATATATTGGTGATTGAACTATTGTGTTGGGGAAGATACAATGACCCTACATGTTCGGCACAAATCAATCAAGCCAATCATCCACCTAAAGCTCTTAGCAAAAGGGCTTACATGTGAGGAAAGCGTTCCTTTTTATTCATCTATTGCCCACCACGATTACTACCGCCTGAGTTAAGCAGTGTCACAAGCGCGAAAGGTCACTCAAAATTCTAAGACAGTTATGATCCCATATTTATGCCAAATCCTTTCCAATGCAGTGTAAGTTAAGTACAGTAATATTAGGAATAATAGGTCCCCGCGTACTGATGTGTAGATTTGTCATCTGGTTTACCTCTTATGGAAGTTCTAGTTAATATTATAGGGCCAAATGGTTGTAGAAATAGTTCTTTGACAAACTGTGCTTGCTGAGAGTAGCCTAGATTATCAAATTAGTTGTTACAGTGGCACTATGTAGTTTTTTAGAACATTATCAATTTAGTCATATTGTCTGCATGCTTATCAAATAATGGGAAAAGTTTCGATTTGGTATTATACTGACCGCTTTAGCGCTGTTTCTAATAAGTCTTATGTTTTACTGATTACTCACATATAATACCTCTAATTATATTGTACATTTTTTAATACAAAATTATTCAGTGGAATCATAGTTGTTAGGAAGCATTATCAGCAAACATGCACCTTATCGAATGTAGGAGAATCACGTCTGCCCCACATTCTGCATCTGAGGCTATATTTTAAGCAAAAGAGCATTTGCCTCTTTATTATCGTGAGAGAGTTGGCAATGTTCAAACTGACTGGTCTCCAATTTCGTCCCAACCACACGGTCAAAGGAAATAAAAAGCTAAGAGAGAAGATGCCGTAATCTCAAATAAACATCTACCAAATACGACATAGCAAGTAATCTTACAATTATTATGTTTACTATAACGATTGCATATGGTTTTAGAAGCTATATCATGGAATTCTACTTCCTAATGCCCACTAGTTACTGTCACCCCAACATACTTGCCAATCTGTGATGAAAAGAAGTTTGAATTGAACCGCCGTGTGGTTTTTGTTTGTTCAGTGGTGAAGTACACCTAGCTTCAAATCGTTTCCTGAGACTCTGAGAGTCTGCTATATTTATTTGTACATTCAGAAAAGAAACAGACTTGCCACTCACTTTCAAGTTTTTTCATTTCTCGTATTCTAATAATCTCTTTGCTTTAAGCCAATTGGTGGGGAAACTTGATTCAAACAACATAAAGGCATTAGTGTTCGTGTACATGGACCAAATTCCCATTCCCGCCCGACTATACCAGCCAATCAATGTCCCAACTATCTTCGCTTTATTTTTATGATCCAGGCCGGGGAACTGTAATTAAGGTCGAGTGTTTTGTAACCTTCGGCAGAAGTAATTTCCATTAATGAAAGTGATGCATTCAACTCCTTATGCTCAGTTTTCAAGAGCTAAAGGGAAGTTCTGTGAATGAAAAATATACCATTCGAATTAATACGAATGCCTGTACTAGATGTTCGCCTTTCTTAATGCACAACATCAGAGGAGGTAGCTGCAAGATGGGCCAGACCAGCCTGGCTGACCAATGCAGGGAACTTTCATAACAGTTAAAGGGAAATCAAATACCGCTCATCGACTCTAGTCATTATATGGCTGTTATATCCCTTACAATATCCTTATTTATTCCATTTGGTGATAGTGGTTGGCATCTGGAATCCCCAGATATCCTAAGAAGAGTTAGAGCATTTTCTTTAGTTTTTAGTCCTTTCGTTAGTTAGATTAGCTTTTTCTTGTTTCGTGCCTGTCTTTTAGCCCCCGATAGTAGTATTAGAGATCTTAGTTTTATAGTTGCTTTAATTTTTGTTTTGTTATAGCCTTATAATGTAGATTTTTATAGGATTATATTGTTTCCAATAGCTTCTAGAGCCCTATAGTCCTATAGTTAGCCAGCTTTTCTCATATTCTTGTTAGCTAAGGAGTTTTCTTAGTATCTTTTATATTTTTTTTTTTAGTACTTAGTAGTTTAGAGATTATAGTTTTAGATTAGTTTAGCAAGTAGTAGATATATTATTTAGAGTATTAGCTAGTATTTCGAGTAGAGGCTAGAATTTAGCTTATTTTTTTTTATAGATTATTTAGTCATCTTAGTTTTTTTTTTGTTTCAAGCTTTTTATAGCTTTATAGATTTACTTTAGAATGAGTTTAGTTTACATAGTTAGTTAGAGCTTTTTAGTTTTAGAGAGGTAGATAGTATATTAAGGATTAGGGTTTTTATTAGATATTAAGGTATTTGCTTTTTGGTTTAGTAGAGAGTAGCCACTTTAGAGATTTCTTTTTTTAGGGTTAGTAGGTTTTGTTATTGGTAGAAAGTTTTATGTAGTTTAGTTATAGATTAGTAGTTTTTTAGTAGTGTAGATAGTTTTATTTATAGAGCAACAATAACTCTAAATCAAGAGCCAGTTCATAATTTAACAGTTCTGCCGATATTATAGCTCAAGAAGCGGCAGTAAGTTTTTTTTTTGTTTTGATTTATGAAAGTAGATGATAATGCCATTCAGAGAAAATATAAACATATATGATGAATGCAATTGATAGTCGTCTACAGGCTATAAAAACTCGGAAAGATCTGTCTTGGTGAGTACTTACGCATATAGTTCAAATCCGAAAAGGGAATAGTGTACTAGCAGCAAGGCCGTTACTCCTACAGTATATAGTTGATTGGGATGTCAAACTTGAAAACACACGCCAGGATTCTTCGCAATAATCAGAGTAAAATCGTGCTGATTTGTTACAAAGGTCTTATTGATGATATGTTATGGGAGAAGTAAGGTGCAGAAGCTGGCCAACGGAAGTAGTGCCCCCCGTCTGTTATTGGGGACAAATAGATATGCGGCGTCGCTATTTATTTAAATACAAGGACTTTGTCAGCGATTTGGTAAACGATATATCGCAACAAGACTTGTACCCTTAATTGGCCTGAAATTACGGAACATTTAGAAGAAGAAAAGGGGCCACGTAATTAGACCAGACTGATAGAAAGAAATTAGAGCAAAGATAATGACCCGCAAACAAGAAATGATTGTAAGAGTGTTTGGTGAAAGTAGAGCTTTTTATATATGTGGTTGATTCAAAAGCGAGGCTGCCACCTGACACTTCCTTATTATTTAAAGCCTTGAAGCAAAGATCAAGAATCCAGATCAATCTGACAAATTTGTTCCGCAGAGTACTGAGGACTTCAACTCACACTGCGAGCTACTGGATCACTCATATGATTCATGGACCTTGTGGTGTGTAACCTAAATGCTCTTGTTGAAGAAAAAATGGGAACCATATGAAGGCTCGCGACCAACACCTACACCCTTCACACGAAACAATGATGAGGCTATCCAACATATTATAGGCGTCGCAGAGCGATAATGGTGAAACGATACGATTTCGAGGACAGAATGGAAAACAATGGGTAATTCCCTTAACCTATCTGTTAGCGACTTTTGATTGTCATGTTACGTGACTATGCTCACTAACAAGCGGGGAAACTACCTTTATAAATATGTCTAGAAGGGCGATGATCAGGTTTCTTTTCTCGTTGGAAATACTGAAAATGTTGAGGTTGTTAATGAAATTGCAACCGTACAGTTAAGGAAGATGGGTATCACCACAGAATCAAATTGGCGGATATGGCTGCGATTTACATGAATGACTCCAGTATGCCACGTGCAGGTTCACTGTCAATTAACAGAATATAACTTTAGTCCTGCTGAATTTAGAAAATGTTTGTTTCTGAGGGACGTTGGATGTGGACTCCTTTAACGAATTTTGAACTAAACCAGGTCAGCAATGATGGTCCAAAATATTCTATATTAAATTTCCGAGCACTTATTGGGATGACAGAGAAAAGATATGGACAAAGGAAAAAGGGGTTATGGTTGCGACGTTGTGGCCATATTAAGATCATTCAACCAGGTTCTAGCCTTGTCCTTCAACGAAAATGGAAACATTCTCCTCCTAATGTAATCCTTAGAAACGTTCATCTGCTTGATAGTATCACAGTATTAAAGGAAATTTTGTAAGTGCAAATTCGGATCCTCCTTCAATGTCCCTGAAAACTGATTTCGTTCAACCATATTCACAAGAGCCGGTTTCAGTTCAAAATTAGCAGCATCGGTATCAGGTACTGAATAACCTCCAGCCATAGACTCCGTACTAGGCAAGGAATAGTCTCTCAATGAACTTAGTTCACAACGCACGCAGCTGTAGTCATGTTTTTAGTTCCAGTACTTATGATTAAATTGGTTCCTTTAGTTCCTATTATGGTGAGTAGTCCCCTTTCTAGGACTAGGGGATCCATGGATTGATTTTGTGCTTGTTCTTAATTGTTAGTTTGGTTATTAATGTACTTGAATTTATTATTGTCAGCTTTTATTGCTTTCAGTTAAATACTGGCCAGGTTAATTGTTAGTTTGATATTGTTGAAATCATGCCGAGAGGTAAGATTACCACAATTGATCATAAGGACAATAGGCACAAACGAGTCTAAGTGAGCGAGAGCCATTAGAAGAGTTTTGAAGGGGGATAGATTCGTTATGACCATCAAGGTGTAATCTATGTATTTGTGCTATTTATTGATCTATGGTGAACCGATGTCCTGACTTAGTCATAGATTTATTCCCTTAACCAACCTTAGTTCTAGTTTTGGTTAGCGTTTGAGTAATTCGACATTCAAAGGCCTTACACAGTTGACTTTAGAACTAAAGGTTTAATTGCTTCCCTGTGGATTCGATCCCTACTTCCCTAGCTATATTAGTTAGAGTGGTTAGGTTTATTTTGATAGGTGTGCGATAGCCTCATCAAATTTGGCGCCGTTGCCGGGGAGGCAATTTTTAATTTATTAGTCGGGTTTATACTGTTTTTTTTGATTTTTCTTAGTCTCAAAGAAACTTTTTGGTTTTTGGGCAGTTTCTCATCCTTGCCGCGAGTTACATATTGTGAGGTTTAGGTTTATGCACAACCGACCCCGAGCCCTGACACTTTCATTTCCCTGAGCCCGAGACGAGTATTTTGAAGCGGTTGAGACGTAGTAGACGCGAATTTTTCTTCCCCGATTTGTGGAGGAAATTGTTTCTGATTTGTCTCAGTTTTCGAGTTCACTTTCACCCGTTGTTTGAAGGTTATTTAGAGGTCGAAATGGCTGCCGAGGGAAGGACAGGGTAGAGGACCACACCTCCACCACAGCCACCTGCGGCCCGTTCATTGAGAGACTATTCCTTGCCGTACGGAGTCTATGGCTGGAGGTTATTCGTACCTGATACCGATGTGCTAATTTTGAACTGAAACCGGCTCTTGTGAATATGGTTGACGAAATCAGTTTTCAGGGACATTGAAGAGGATCCGATTTACACTTACAAAAATTTCCTTTAATACTGTGATACTATCAAGCAGATGAACGTTTCTAAGGATTACATTAGGAGGAGAATGTTTCCATTTTCGTTGAAGGACAAGGCTCGAACCTGGTTGTGATCTTAATATGGCCACATTATTTGTTGGGAGGATTTGGCTCTTGTTTTCAGAGGAAGTACTATCCACCACAGAGAACAGCTTTATTGAGAAGTCAAATACTAACTTTAATCAGGAGACAGATGAGTCACTTTATGATGTTGGGAACGGTTTAAGGAGTTGTTGAGAATGTGTCCTCATCACGGCTTGAGAAATGGTTTCTGGTTCAGTCTTCTACACATGGTTTGGGTAATGAGAGAAGAGCTTTACTAGATTCTGCTGCTCTGTCGATTTTATAACCAGGAGGTCAATGCTGCATATGAAACTGATTGATGAAATCCACTCATAATTCACAGTTTGGTAATCTTAGAGGGCATTCTAAGAAGGTGGAACAACATGTAGTTGATGATAAGTTCTCAGAGTCTCGCTGCACAGATTCCAATGCCATAAGTCCGCCGCTTGTATGAATCCTGGACTTGGTCTCCCGCTTACGCCGTTCCACTCGATGCTTGCGCTGATACCGGCCTTGTTGGGCCGCTGCATGTTGTTCTTCGTTGTGTAGCCGTATCAATCACGAATGAGCTTTTCTTTCCTACTGCTCTGCTTGCGGACTCCACGATCGGATTGTCTATTCGGTGTTCCCGTCATGATACCAGTTCAGGTCGCG
>PYUH01004004.1:903412-932525 GCA_016808085.1 Suaeda aralocaspica | reverse complement strand
ATAACAAGAACAAAAATAACTCAAAAGCAAAAAACTAAAACAAAAACAAGATCTAAAATTAAAATACTACTAACAATTAAAACTAAGGAAATAATTAAACTAATGAAAACAAGAGAAGAAAATAAAGAAGAACCTGAAATTGCAATTGCATTGAATGAATGATTGAGTTTTGACAAAAGTAAGTTCTAGAGAGAAACTGAATGAAAAAAAATCCTAATGAGAGAAAATAATTTCTAGTCTAGTCTCTCTTGTGTTCAAAAGACCTAACACAAACACTATTTATATAAAAAGTACAATGCTCAGGTCAAAAGGAGTAAAAAACGGGCTCCGGACGATCCGCCCGACTGCCCGGGCGAAATCCGCCCGATCGGGCGCGATCAGTGTTTTCGCCCCTATCTTCTTGAAAAATGCTAAGTAAATTCCGTCCGACTACCCGGGCGAAATCCGCTCGACTGCCCGGGCGAAATGACTTTTTCGCCTAAATCAAGTCAGCTCGTCTTCTAGTTACTCCAGGCTTCATCATAGCTTCCTGATTACTTCAATTCTAACCCATGGCTTCTAGTATCTAGTTGTAACTCATATGATTGCATCGGAATCAATGCAAAAAACACCGAAATCCTGCAAAAAGTCACTAACAAGCACAAACAACTCCACACAACCAAATGTTAGCCAAAATAGCTCCGAATAGCATAGGTTAGAGTCAAAATAAACTAGAAAAGGGGGTAAAATATAAGCATAAAATACACTTATCAGGACTCCTAGGCAAAATTTTGTAATGATGTTTAGGAAAATATAAGGTTATGGGTAAGTATATAGATGAGAGAGAAAAAAACTACTACGTAGATTAATTGATTAATCAATTGAGTCCACCAACTAAAGTGCATGGGTAAATAATTAAGTTGGGGTAGTTTCGTCATTTCACCATTAAAAATTTATTATATAAGGAAAAAAATAAAGTGTTGCAAGTAATTGATAACATCATGAAATAGAAAGTGCTGCACATAATCGTTAATGGAGGTAGTATAATTTATGTGTTAATATAACTAATTATACACATATATGGCCGCTACTAAATGGTTATCAACTTATCATTAGAGTTGGCAATTACTTTGCTCCGACTGCCTCCGCTTAAATCCGAGGGAAAAATATCCGCTCCGACTCCATTTAAATAATACGACTACAATCGGAGGTGGAACCGGATCCTACATAATCCGATCTGATTCCGATCCGTTGCCATTCCTAATTGTCTATGTGATTACACCCAAAAAAAAAAAAAAGGGACGATTAATTAGTGAAAGTTTGAATAAAGCAGTTATTAAAATCTTAACCTATAAATCCGTATTATTGTGGTAAGCTTGTTGTCATGAACTCATGATATAGACATGTTTGTCCATCATGCAAAATCTACACGTGGAGCATTGTAAATTAACTAATTCGTCATTTTATTGACACGTTAATATATAAGATAAGATTATTTTAATATTATTTTTGGTAACACCAAGATAAGTTTTGCTACTTCCAATTCTTTCTTTTTATGCCGTATATTTTGTCATTATTATACTTTAAAAAAGATCATATATTCTCAACAAATTTTAAAGGTCAGAAAAATTAAAAATTAAAGAAGATAGGAAAAATAATAGAGGAGTAACTCAAGAAATAATAATGGGTTCTGAGACATTTGTGGAAGTTATACTTGCAATTCTCTTGCCTCCTGTTGGAGTTTTTCTTCGTTATGGTATTCAGGTTAGTCTCGTTCTTGTACACCCGCCCACGTGTAAGATTGATGTTTCGCTTTTGTAAACTTGTAACAATAATATTGTTTTCGTGTTGATTGATTTATATGATAATTTTGGTTAATTATGAATTTCTTGATTTTGTTCATGTTAATTATTGATTTACTCACTGAGTAGCAAGTCATTTGGATTTCGAGATTATACACGATATAACTTTGATTTATTTTAGTGTTTTATACATAACAATACAGTCGGTATTTGATTTGATTCGTTTGTATATTTTACTATATACATATAATTTTTTCTTGTATTAAACATGAGAGATGTTAATTTTTGAAATTGTTTATTAGGCGATATGAAGAAGGGAATGTTGCCCCAATTATTAAAAATATACGAGGAGTTTTTTTTTGTTGAATTGAATCAACATCAAGTTTATTTGTCACTAGTCACTATTGTTGAATATATTGGGAGAAATGATTGGCATTTTATATTATACAACCAATTGTACAACTAGAGAGAAATTTGTTCATTTCATTGATGTATCATTAAACCTAATGAACAAAAAATTTGTCTTTGGATATACAATCAGTTGTACCATATAATATCTCGAAATAATGGATGCATACTAGTTATGTGCATATTTTGAATATGATACTAATAAGTTGTTGTACGTTGTAATTATTTGTGATATAATGACACAGATATAGGATATACCTGATTGATAGTATGAGATGCTAATATAGTAATATATATATATATATTTTTTTTTTCTGATTTGTGTTGTGCAGGTTGAGTTCTGGATTTGTTTGCTATTGACGATATTGGGCTACATTCCGGGCATTATATATGCTCTTTACGTGCTTGTTGCTTAACTATGACACTTTAAAAAAGAGTTTTTTTTTTTTTTTTTTTTTTTTTTGTTTTTGTTTTTGTTTTTGTTTTTGTTTTTGTTTTTGTTTTTGTTTTCGGGGTGTTTGTTTTCTTCTATAAATATTTGATCCATTTTCTTGTATATCACTTCAATTGGTCATTTAGTTTGGATTCATTAATATATTAATCCATTTATTGTTGTCTATTTTGAAGTGTTCTGTTACAAGTTTACAATTATTGAACAAGAGGAAAACAAGAACAATAACAAATTAATCTAAACAAGTTTGAGATGCAGTAAACAATACTAAGTTAGCCAATTACTAAATTGAAAGAGAACATCTTTGATGAACTACTTGGCTTTTGAATAAAATGTTGCAACTTATAATTTTTGGGTTCGGCGCAAGTTCATAGTTTTATTTGTCACTTCTGGTGTGTTAGAACCACTTCAGCAATGCCGGAAGTGGTAGAAGTGGTGTTTAGCTCTGTATGAGAAAATGGTCAATTGCAATCAGGATATTCTTTTTTGTATCTTAAAGGTGATTACTCTCAAGAAAAAAGCTAACAATAGTGGGGAGAAGAATGCAAACCTGTTTTTTCCTCCAATGATTTGTAAGATTATAATTGGATAAGAAATCAGGGAATTTAGGTAATATAATCAAAGGTTTGTATCTACCCAATATACATCATACGTAGTATTAATGATGTTAGGTTACCATTTGAGTAAGATGATATGCAAAGTTCTCGATCAGTAACCCCCCTCGGTCAATCAGGAGAGCTAACTTGCAAGAGAAAATCTTTGGTATCGACTATTGAAGTATTGAGCCTGATCAGGCAAGGCTCCCTTCTTGCCTCGGACATTAGGCTATGAAAGGTTCAGCAGTACTGAACAAAACATGTTCTACATGCCTGATCAGGCCTTGGCTGACCAGGCGAAGATGAAAAATGTCAACTTCAAGCTTTACGCTGAACAAATCATGGCAGTATGGCACATTCACATCACTGTTTGAATCTTTAATGGTTCAGGTTTTCTGTTGGTATGTATCTAAGCTTATGTTCTTTGACAGTCGAGCACAGTCGGAACATCTCCAAGCTCAATATCAAATTAAAGGAACAGCTGAATGCAAGACCTCTGTCTGTTGTTTTAATCAGGTATTATCATCATCATCACATTGAGTTATTCAGCAACTGGAACATAATGTTTTCGACAAGGTAAAGCAAGAGAAAACATAAACCCTGAATTGTACATGTCATGTAAAGTATTGAGCTCATAGAAATAGAATGACTGGAGACAGCAATAACATCTGCTTAACTATACAAATACCGTTTTGTCCTGCTAGAGATTTCGTTTCCCCCATCACTTACAGGATTTCATTGCCATATTCTACCAAAAACAAGAAAGAGATTCTAGAAAAAAGCGATTTAAATCAGTACAGAAAGCAGTTTTCTGTGTTGGATGATACCTTATTTTTGACCCTTCTTCCATAACACCCCAATCTTTTTCAACATGTTACCGTTCTTCTTTTTGGGTGAATCATCATCCATGTCATCTGAAAGAGGAGAATCCATCTTAGCAGCTAGAGAATTATAGCTGTTATCAAAAGAAACTGTACGGTCAATGAACTTTCCATTATTGCTTCCATTCGAAAGCATATTAGCAGCTGCTTCGGCTGCTTTTCTCCATTGATCTGACTGAACCTTCAACCTTCTTAGCTCAGCTTCAAGTTGTGCATTTGCATTTTGAGCAGTATCCAACTGTTCAGCGACTCTTGCAACTCTCTCACTACTTTTATCTGCCTCCTCACTTACACACCCTAGTTTCATTAAAGCATCTTTCTCAGCTGCCTTTGCAGCTTCAGCTACTGCAGCAGCCTCTTTATCTCTCTTTGAAATCTCCGCTTTCAGCATCTCATTCTCCTCTGAGGTATGCTGAAATTGT
Source organism: Suaeda aralocaspica (assembly GCA_016808085.1). NCBI lineage: Eukaryota > Viridiplantae > Streptophyta > Magnoliopsida > Caryophyllales > Amaranthaceae > Suaeda > Suaeda aralocaspica. Next base: position 927,986 of record PYUH01004004.1, on the reverse strand, counting down.
GTCTCCTTATCCAACAAATCTGACTGAAGATCCTGAAAATCTGCCTTCAACCTCTTTAGCTCGGCCTCAAGTTCAGATTTCATTGTACTGTTTTCATTTTCCTCAATTTTTGTACTTAGTTCTTTGTTGTTCTCTAATATACTATGTATCATGGATTCCTTGGTCATTATCTCTGACTTTAGTTCTTCAACTGCATTTCTTGCTTTCTTCAACTCAGCTTCTAATTCTGCCTCTTTAGCACTAGATTCTGATTTTACCTGCTCTACTTGATCATACGCGTTCCTGATTTGCAGTGTGCTTTGGATATATTCTTCCTCGTATCTTACTTCAGAGGCTTCTAATGAAGACTTCAGTTGACCAACCTCATGCTTTAGTGATTCAATTTCAGCTTTGAGCTCATCGGTTTCATCTTTCTTACCATCGTCATCCTTCTTTAATGAATTTTGGGTCCTAGATTCCACATCTTCCTTGAGTTTCGTCACCAAGTTCTCTAGTGAAGCAACTTCAGCTTTAGATTGCTCCAATTCTGAAACCAAACTACTATAAGCCTCTTTTGCTTTAACTCCTTCAAAATGCATACTCTCTGCATTTTTCATGGTTTCCTCTAATTGCACCTGGGCTTCTCTAGAAAGTTCCAGCGCACGTGCTTCAGAACCTTTGCATTCATTAAGCTGTTTTCTCATATTCTCAACCATTGAAAAAGTCTCTGAGAGTTTCTCTCTTAGATTTTCAACCTCGGCATGTGTGGAATCTGCATGCTTACTCCGGTTAGCTTCATACTCAAGCTGTCTTTTGAGTTTCTGGATCTCATTTAGGGCAGATGCGAGAGCAGCAGAATCCATAGAATGCTGCTTTTGGATAGCCTCAAGTTCAGATTGCCATACTCGATCTCGTTCTTGGGAGAGTTTTCGGAGTTCTTGAACCCGGGAATCCTCAGAATTAGAAAACTCCATTAGCTGCTGTTGAGAATCCTCAAGCCTTGCTGACAATACTGAGAGCTGTTTCTTAGTTTCTTCGGCTTCTTGTTGGGCCCGTCGCTTTTGAGCTTCAGTTGAGCATAACTGGTCTTTTGCCTTCTTAAACTCATCTTCCAGCTGTGTCAGCTGAGATTCTAGCTCTGACAATTTGCTGGGGGGATGCTTCTGAATATAATAAAGCAGATATCAAACGATGACTTCGTCACTGATAATAAGGTTATGCAGTGAAAAAATTAGTAAAGTCTCTATAATTACTTTCTATAATGCAACAGAAAAGAGGTTACATCTCACCTTGAACATCCTAATCATGAGAGGAAGTAACACAATTACCGACTAATGCAACTATGCAAGTATGCTACAAGCGGGAAGCTTTTTAAACACAGATGTAATGAAATAACTGAAGTCCCATTTTTTTTAAATCCAGCAAATAATCAGAGACCCATGATTGTATAATTTAAATCTTCTTTTGGCTCATTAACTGAGATAGCTGCAGGAATCCTTAAAGAATGCAGCCAAATAAATATTTGACAGAATCAATTGCAGATCATTGGGTACAAATTCAAATGATCAATAGAATACCTGAGTCATTGGGCTTCTTGGTGATCCGCGTTCCAAGACTTTAGGACTCCTTTTTTTAGGTGTCCTGCTCAACAAATTTGGAGAACCAATCGAAACAGAAGCTGTTCCTGCTACCTTGAGTGGCCGAGCAATTCGATTTGCTGGTGGAGATGACTTCTGGGAAGATTTTGGGGAAGGAGATGTCCTCTGAGGCACTTCTGATGAGCCATTCCTACTGTTCAAAATAACATAATTTTAACCGCTTAGATTGAACTAGCAATTTTTGCTGCTAAACACAGAATATGGACGTAATTAACATGTCGATCCACTTGACAGTAGATAACTAGGTATTCAATCTTAACCTCCACATATCAATTCATATAAAAATGTCACATAAACAACAAAACTCAGAATGAATAGTTATGACGACTACAGGACCGTTCCTTATCACAGTCGAATCTACTCTTTTGCTCACTGTCCAAAGTAAATTGTTTCCACACATAAGGATAACAGCAAAACACTCATAACCATATCATTTTCAGGCACAAATCCTTAATCCAATCGATATAGTATTATGCTTTCTAAAAATGACTCTTGAGATTCATACAAAGCTCACAAATTGAAACAGGCTTTCTGCTTCATACTTTCAGAACTTTTTCCATAAAAATACTTTAAAAAATAATACGGAATACGGTATATTATAGCATAGGTAAGACATTGAATTCTTAATTTCATTTTTATCTCCTTCCCTTTTAGAATGTGGAATGTGGGTGAGCAAATCATAACAGAGAAAACCATGCTAAATGTACCCTACAGACAAACATAATCAAGCACCAACAATTTAATTATGAGTCCACATCCTGCGCTAAAGAACAGTACTCATTTCAGTCGTCACGAGCCAAAATGAAATCAAGCAATTTTTAGACCACATTGACGCGATATTAACCAAATAAATATCCAACAAAAAAGACACAGGATACACACATTTTACCAATTCATGCACATAATGTCGACTCTCGAGCCACAAAATTATCAGTTGAATCAATATTAACCTAAATCACAGAAGGACGAGGCCAGCTGCATCAACCAACATGAAAGATATATAGTTTCATGCTTATAAAGGTGACCAAAAGTTTGCTTCTCCTTTATCTACGCTTGGACCAACATTAAGAGACTCGAGCCACAAATTAGAGATATGAAACAGCAAGGACATAAGAAGTAAAGAAGGTATGGGAAGCACACACTACCTCGCTCTTGGAGTCTGCATACTTCACCCTCTTAAAGTAACAGCAAGAATCAACAATGATCGAGTTATCCAACAAAAGTTTCCCTGACCCACCAGCATAAACACACTGAGTTACAAGAGAATTACCCCCAACAGCAGACCTCTCTGAAACAAAACATGTGCAAAGAAAGGCATGAAATGGGTTATGTTTGATCAGAGAAACAACTAGCACTTAATGAGTGTAATTTTCGCAGCGCAAATCCGAAACTAACAACAAGCAACAAACAATATAATCCCTTCAAAGGAACTCCATAGAAATTAAACAACCCCCACTTACACCACCAACCAAACCCACAACAGAAAACACATTAGCAAAGTAAATAAACAGTTGCTATCTTAAAAAAAAAAAAAGAGAACACAAACACAATACCAAAATTAAACTAAAGTAACCTCTTATAAACCACTTTTTTACGTTTCATTCTTTTTCTTTTCCTCTTTTTCACTCCAATTCATAAACTGTATATCCTTCTTTAGTTAAAAATAAAATAAAAAGAAAGACAATTATTCTTGTAGACCATTATTAAAGGTTTCCATAAGTAACTAAGAAGCAAAGATTCAACCATTAATTACTTGCATGCTTCAAACAACAGATTAATTTTGTACCATATATATTTGATTCTAACAACCCCCAACATTCCAAATAAACAAGCCTTATTTTGTCATTCTCTTTTAGACTACGCTAGAAATTTGCAACCCATTGTATTTACTTTTATAGTGTATTTATTTGTTTTTAATTCCCTTTTAAAATTCAATATATATACCCCTCTCATCCTCATTCAATCCCTTAATTAGACCCCCAAAAATAAAACCTACATTGAAGGAAAAACTGAGTAAAATAGAAAAAATTTGAAGAATTATTTTATTTTTAATTTTTGTGATGTTAGTGATATACATTGGCGAATGGTGAGAATCGATGACAGGATCATTTAAAACCGGGAAGGAAGCTAACTCGACAACTTAGCTATCCCTCACTCACTCTCAATTATGAAGCATTATTGCATAAATGCAATGCTCAAAAAAAATTAAATTCCTCTAGAAAACACATTATTCAATTTAGATCCAAGAATATTAACAAATACTCCATTTCAGTAAAATCTAAATTAAATGCAACAGTTAATTAAAATTATACAAACAGGGGAATAAACTTTAATATTTTTTTAATTTTTTATTTTTATCATGCATCTTTATAATAAACCCAAAGACAAAACAAAGTTATGTGCAAAAATTCAATTAGTTGCATGATAAAAATGCGAAAATGCATACCATAAATTAAAATTATACAAATATACAGAGGAATGAGATTTAATTATAAATTAAATATGCAAACATCTTCATTGTTGCAATAAACCCACAAAAACCCAAAAACAAAACCAAAAAGTAAAATCAAATCTTTAATAAAAATAAAATAAAAAATATTGAAAATGCAAATATGTATATACCAGAAAAAAAAAGGGGGGGAAACTGTAAACAGCAACTGAAAGGTTAGAAAATGTGGGAGTTATTAACTTAGTATTGTAATTAGCAAGAGAAAAGGAAGAGAACAAAAACTCTAATTAAGAAAATGATTTAAAAAATAAAAAATAAAGTTAAAATAAAGGATTGGTGAGCTTGAATTTGCAGTGTTCGAAGCAAGAAGAAAGCAGTTGTCTTTTTGTTTTTTGGGTTTATTTTTTCAAGTTCATGTTTGTTTGCAGTGTCAGTTGCTGACTATTAAGCAAGACTGACTGACTGAACCAATGCAGAGGAGAGAGATGAAAGGTGAAGGGGTAGTTTTTTTCAAGGATAATAGGGATTATTCAATAAATAACTCTCCTCTATAGAAAGGAAATTACGTGACATTTTGGTTAAAGGTATGCAAAATTAGATACGGGAAGGATTTTTGGAATCAAAAAATCTTATTCCGTATCTGTTCTGAAAAAATCGGAATTACATATATCCAGAAAATCCGAATCGGAAGTTCGAAACTCCAAAATAAGTTTTTTTAGTCAAATCTCTTTTAAAGCATTTCATTATCCTTTAGAAAAATCGGATCCAAAAATGTTTTTTGTTTTCTTTAGAAATTCGGAATCCGAATTTTATAAATTTCATTCCGGTTTCGATCCGATTTTTCTGTATTTTAAAAAAAGTCGGGCCGAATATCAGAATCGGAATTTTTTGCATATCCCTGATTTTGGTAAAGAAAACTTTATTATCACATTACCCCTGAAGTGCATATGAAAAAATGATATTACCCTAAACTTATAAACATATTGCCCTACAATGTCATTGTGATTTACAATTTTGCACATCACAATGATTTATTTACCAGCCCTCGTTTTTTTTTGTGTCATGTGTGCTTCTTGGACATTATAGTTATATTTACCCATGGAGTAAATTACCTATCACTATACTCTGTAAAAGATTAAAGATTTAATGAATGTATAATATGTTTTCAATCATATTTTATATAGGTGATGATTTCCATACTCCCTAAGCCGTTTTGATACTCATTGTCTTCTCACATGAACATAGTGGTCACAGTTTATGCTATAATCCGCACAAGCTACCAAACCTTAGCTAGTTCTGGGTACAACTAAATGACTGTATTGATGCAAATGAACTTAGATGATTGCAAGGCAAAAAATGAGAGGGAAAAACCGTGAGTGACTTTAAGTCCACCAATCCTATATTATTTGTTGATGATTACAAGTACAATGTATTTTGCTAGATGGTTATCTTTTTTATAACTTTTTAAGATTTAAGTACGTAATGTAAATGAGAAAATATCATGAGTTCAAGAATACATTGTAAAGTAAGAGAGTATAGTGCCATGGGAAATCTAATCCATAAATCTCCTATTTATAGCAAATATCTTTATTGATTATTAGTTAGGAGCTTCTGCCTTTGTAGGAGGTAGTTGCTATGCATCTTATCCTTCTTATTGACTTATGTTATTAATTGCTTGTAGATTTGTAGCACCACGATAATTCTCTCTCCTTTTCCAGGATATTTTTTTCCCCATAAAATATAGAGAATTATCGATGTGTCATCGCCATGTGTTAAGACGATTAGGCTTCATTAGAAAATAGCACCAGATAACCAATAACAAAATCTTAGTGCACGTTAAATTTTACAATTTGGAACCCTTCAAGACCCTTACTAAAAACCAAATTAATATTTGGAAGCCACCAATTAAAATAGAATGGTAAGAAATTTAGTTGAGTGCAATTAGATAACAAAAAAATCAGAACGCTCCACTCATTCCCCTACACCATGATGCAATCCACTCAAACCGCTTTACTATATAATTAAGTTTGCAACAAAATTGTTCCTCAAATATTATTTGGATCATCATAGAGTCATATACCAAAAGATACACAGAAAACACGTAGTCAGCAAAGCTGAGTACAAACAAGTTACAAAAACATAAACGAAACATAAACAAAAGATGCTTAACAAGAATTTATATGAAAGAATATAAAACCTAGAAAAATATATTCCAAAGACATCTAATTAAGTCAATTACTACTTGACACGATTTTTATTTTTATTTAATTTGGTAATTGGATTAGCAATAGATAATGATGTCCAACCCATGTTCACAAATTAAACATCAAAAAATAAAAACCTCATGTTTCCTTAGGGTCTGTTTACTTCAGCTGAAAATAGTTGAACTGAATTGAACTGAATTGAGCTGAACTGAACTGAGTTGAGCTGAACTGAAAGTTTTTTTATGAAGGATTAATGAATAGAAAAATAAGAGAAGAGCTGAACTGAGCTGAACTGAACTAAACGAATTTTAAGGTAAAGTAAACATGCCCTTAATAATAAGGAAACATCAATAGACAACCGGTGACGAATGGGCGCGACTTTGTTAACATAGCTAATATTAGATCTCAATTAAACCCTTTAATTATTGTAAAAAAAGCTTTATAAATAGAGGCACGCACATCAGTCAGTCTCTAGAAAAGACACACAATTAATATCGCGTGATTTCGTGAACCCCAACCCCTAATTGTCATTATTTTTGAAGTGCATCAATCCAGAGTTTGTCCATCTATCTTTCGTTTTACGTGATTAACAAGTCAAGTATTGACTCATGAGTCATGACCAACAATAACATCACATAACAAATAATATACACTCATTCCTTTTAATTCTTTATTTAAAATAAGCGCCAAAACAATGGAATGATCGAGTAATAGTAGACATCTATATCTATATTAAAAGGCGTTTCAGAAAACGTCGATGCGCCACGTAAGCCCCCCTCCCTCACATTCACCTGCATTGTGCCACATGGCAACCTGTCGCCAACTTTGCGCCACGATACATCCAATAATTACTAATGAAAGCAACATATAGCCATTAAGATTTGAGCTCGTGACATTTCAAATGAAATGTAAATACACAACCATCAATCCACTTTGTTTTTGTTGATCAATTGTTCACAATAAAATATAATAGAGAGTTATAGTTACATGAGTACATCTATAACATATATAAAAGTGTCTTGGGGAAATTACTGTTCTTTTAACAGTAACCCACTCCCATTGGTCCATGTCAGCAAGTGGGCACTATTTGATATTTAAAAAATTTGATATTTAACAAAATAAAAAAGACTCCCTTATCCTTCACTTTTTTCCTTCTTTGGCACGCTTCCCCTTCACTTTCTTTCTTTTTCTATGACCTTCCATGCGCTTCTCGTTGGAAATGCTCTTTCTTCTTCTCTGGCACGCTTCCCCATCAATTTCTTTCTTTTTCTCCGACCTTCCAAACGCTTCCCCTTCAATGATTTCTCAATTTCAATTTCTTTCTTCTTCTCCCTTTCTTCTTCTCAAACGCTTCCCCTTCAATTCCTTTCTTCTTCTTTGATTTTTAGATCTTTTTTCCGACACTTGCATGTCTAAAATTAAGTTTTTCTTCGCTTTTCTTTGCGACCCTTGCATGTCTAAAATTCAGATTCTTTAGGTTGATTGCTCTATGCAGGATATTTTGATTTTTGGAGTTTGATTTCCAAGTTTTTGGGGGGTATAAACACGGTTTTTAGGTGTTTGGTTATGGTTTGAATTGGATCTGTTTTATTTTTGTTAATGTGATTGTTTTGATTACGGTTTATAGTATATCATGTTGAATTTTTTTATTTGCGACCCTTGGATGTCTAAAATTCAGTTTTCTGCGCTTTTCTTTGCGACCCTTGCATGTCTAAAATTAAGATTTTTTAGGTTGATTGCTCTGTGCAGGATATTTTGATTTTTCGAGTTTGATTTTTCGAGTTTTTGGGGGGTATAAACATGGTTTTTAGGCGTTTGGTTATGGTTTGAAATTGGATCTGTTTTATTTTTGTTAATGTGATTGTTTTGATTACGGTTTATAGTATATCATGTTGAATTTTTTTATTTACGACCCTTGGATGTCTAAAATTCAGTTTTCTGCGCTTTTCTTTGCGACCCTTGCATGTCTAAAATTAAGATTTTTTAGGTTGATTGCTTTGTGTAGGATGTTTGGATTTTTCGAGTTTGATTTTCGAGTTTTTGAGGGGTATAAACATGGTTTTTAGGCGTTTGGTTATGGTTTGAAATTGGATCTGTTTTATTTTTGTTAATGTGATTGTTTTGATTACGGTTTATAGTATATCATGTTGAATTTTTTTATTTGCGACCCTTGGATGTCTAAAATTCAGTTTTCTGCGCTTTTCTTTGCGACCCTTGCATGTCTAAAATTCAGATTTTTTTAGGTTGATTGCTCTGTGCAGGATATTTTGATTTTTCGAGTTTGATTTTTCGAGTTTTTGGGGGGTATAAACATGGTTTTTAGGCGTTTGGTTATGGTTTGAAATTGGATCTGTTTTATTTTTGTTAATGTGATTGTTTTGATTACGATTTATAGTATATCATGCTGAATTTTTTTATTAGGGTTTTCGAACTTTAGGGGATTGGTTTAGGGTTTTGAATTTGATTATTCTATTTAGAATAGTTAGATTTTTTTCTCTGATCTTTACATTTTTTTGCGACCCTTGGATGTCTAAAATTCAATTTTCTACGCTTTTCTTTGCGACTCTTGCATGCTTAAGAAGAATTTGTTATTGGGGTAAATTTTTTAGGTTGATTGCTCTGTTCAGGATATTTGGATGTTTTTTAGGTTTTCAAAATATTGGTTATGGTTTGGAGTTGGATCTGTTTTATTTTTGTTAATGAGATTTTTTTATTAAGGTTTATAGCATATCATTCTGAATTTTTTATTAGGGTTTTCGAAAGGCTATTGAGCCTTTATAGAATTTAATTCTGAATTTCGAATTTTTGTTATTGGGGTAGATTTTTTAGTTTGATTAATCTGTTCAGAATAATTGGATTTTGCGTGTTGATTAATCTGTTGAAAATATTTGTTCTTCGTGTTGATTATTCTGGAAAGCCTTTTGATTATTTTGATTAGGCTTTATAGGATTTAATTCTGGATTTCGAATTTTTTGGGGGTATAAACACGATTTTTAGGTGTTTGGTTAGGGTTTGGAATTGGACCCAAGCCATATATTTGTGGTTTATTTGCAACGCTTGGATGGCTAAGCGGAATTTCTTCTTGAGGTAGATTTTACTGATCCATTGTAAACCTTGCACCTGCCAATATCAATGGCGGTCAACGCGGTGCTTAATCGGCTTGTTGCAGTTACTGTATTGTTACATCTGGTGTTGGATTCAATGGGGGATGGTATTGTTGTTTACATAGATTCGAATTGCAGCGTAATCAGCTTTCAGGTTTGGTCCTTTGGTTTATTTTGTGCTTCCAATTACCTGTTGCGGTTGATGGAGTTTACTGCAGGTTGATCAAATTAAAACAATGCGATGTCAAACAATGGGATTACAATCAATGAAACTACCATTACATTAATATGGCTGAGAACGCTGAAAGCTTTCACATGAATTTCTTACATAATGCATCATGAGCTATTAATATTCTTTGAATAGGTACAATTGGTAAATGCATTTATGAGATTTATCTATTATTAGTAAATGATCTATTCATGATGGGTTTATCCTTTTAATAATATACCTATTGAACAACCCCATAATCAGTGTACATTACCAAATTACAACCATATATATTACCAAATTACAGCCATGTGTCCATTATATAAGGATTATAATGAAAAGGATCGACTATGAGTCATATAAATCCGAACATTATAATCACAACATAGACTAAGAACATATAATCTAAAACCAACAATAAACAACCATCAAAGACTACTGCATACTATGAAATCATTATAGTATACAATGAAAGCATAATATAAAATTCTGTATGGGTGGAGAAAGATGAACTTACTTTAGTAAAAGCAGGAGGCGGTCAAGGCGATGCTTAATTGCTTTGTTGCAACTACTGTATTGTTGCATCTGGTGTTGGATTCGATGGGGGATGGTATTGTTGTTTGCATAGATTCGAATTGCAGCGTAATCAGCTTTCAGGTTTGGTCCTTTGGTTTATTTTGTGCTTCCAATTACCTGTTGCGGTTGATGGAGATTACTGCAGGTTGATCAAATTAAAACAATGCGATGTCAAACAATGGGATTACAATCAATGAAACTACCATTACATTAATATGGCTGAGAACGCTGAAAGCTTTCACATGAATTTCTTACATAATGCATCATGAGCTATTAATATTCTTTGAATAGGTACAATTGGTAAATGCATTTATGAGATTTATCTATTATTAGTAAATGATCTATTCATGATGGGTTTATCCTTTTAATAATATACCTATTGAACAACCCCATAATCAGTGTACATTACCAAATTACAACCATATATATTACCAAATTACAGCCATGTGTCCATTATATAAGGATTATAATGAAAAGGATCGACTATGAGTCATATAAATCCGAACATTATAATCACAACATAGACTAAGAACATATAATCTAAAACCAACAATAAACAACCATCAAAGACTACTGCATACTATGAAATCATTATAGTATACAATGAAAGCATAATATAAAATTCTGTATGGGTGGAGAAAGATGAACTTACTTTAGTAAAATCAGGAGGCGGTCAAGGCGGTGCTTAATTGCTTTGTTGCAACTACTGTATTGTTGCATCTGGTGTTGGATTCGATGGGGGATGGTATTGTTGTTTGCATAGATTCGAATTGCAGCTTAATCAGCTTTCAGGTTTGGTCCTTTGGTTTATTTTGTGCTTCCAATTACCTGTTGCGATTATACATTGCAGCTTATTGTATGGTCGTCGATAGCTGGTTAGTAATGCAATTTGTGGTTAGTTGGGCTATAGAAGTTGGGATGTAGAATTGGGTTTTGTCATTGGTAAATTTGTTAGTGTTTTGGTAAGTTCAAAGCAGCATTCCTGTGCTTTTGGTTAGTTGTGACGGCTTTTTTGACTGCAAAACAGTGTTGCACTGTTTCTTGGTAAGCAAAGGCATGGCTGCTTTCTTAAAATCAGCAAAACATGAAATTTGGTGGTAATAAAAACCGCCAAACATTCTACAATATTGTTTATTTAAAGCTGAATTTGAGGAATGGTACTTTATGTTAATTTTAAATTGTTGTGCCTAAGATTTTGGGATGTACTAATAGGTTTTATGGGTAGTTTTTTCCTTTTTGTTTGGGGAAGGTAATGCCTCCTAGACTAGGTTGTGTTGCATTCTTTGGTGTTTTTACCATTGTTATATATTGTATCTATATATATATATATATGTATCATAATATGATATCATTTTNATATATATATATATATATCATAATATGATATCATTTTTAGAGTTTCTGTAAGTTAGTTTGTTCTGCTTTTGGCTTCATTTGATATTGTTGCTTTTGGAAATTAGCAGTCCATCCATATCCTGACTTTACTAAAGTAAGTACTTCTGTGTCCACCCATACGGAATTTTATATTGTGCTTTCATTGTACACTATAATGATTTCATANTGCTTTCATTGTATACTATAATGATTTCATAGTAGGCAGTTGTCTTTGATGGTTGTTTATTGTTGGTTTTAGATTATATGTTCTTAGTCTATGTTGTGTTTTCATTGCATACTTTATTCATTTTCAGCTTTATTTGAAGTGTTTATAATTTGAATATCCTATGCTTTTTGGGGTTAATTTCTAATAAATATTGTTGTTCTGTATTCTCTTTTGGTTTTATACTATAATGATTTCGTAGTAGATAGTTGCTAATCCTGGCTAGAATTTTGTTAGTAGAAGTTCTACAATTTGATTTCCATAAGCCGCAATTCAATATTTGTTTTACATAGTATTATGTTGTTATCATATTTGAATATATACAATAATGAAATAGAAGGTCTTTGTTTGCATTTATATATGTGCTTATTATATATATAGAGTAGGCCATATGCAGCATCAGATATTATATTCCTCTGTAATTCATCATGGCTATTTGTTTAAGGATTTGTAAAAATATATGTAGTATATTGTTTTTAGACTATAATAGATTTTGGTATTTGTATATTTATAGCTAATGTTGTTATTGGAGGTCAAGAGATTAGCTGCTTAGTTGTTTTTATGGAAAGGTTATGGCAGGAACAACTACCATTATTTCGATTGGGTTTGTAGCTGTCTTAAAAGACATTTGCTGTGCATTGGGATATGCTGAACCTATTTACACATATCATGATGTTATTAAAGAAACAGCAGAGGTCAGTATTACTCTTCCATCGAGCGATTTTGGATGTAGTGTAATTGCTGATGAGAAGGATACATTTGAATTATCATGTGAATATGCAGCAAGAAGAATGGGTGCATTCTTGACAGATATACATAAGTTGAAGGTAGTTGATATTAACCTTGATAGACGTATTCAGAATGACCGTAGCATGCAGCTATATCAACTTAAACAGGAATTTCTTACTAAGATTGAACAAAATGCTTTCATCTCATGTTCTTATGATTTCCATGAAGTTGAGGGATTAGACTGGGGATATAAGACTGTGCATATTGATTTCTTGCAATTGCTAAGGAATGTTGTTGAAAAGCTGCATATTTTCCTGTTTCAAATTAACATCTTGAAGTTGCATGAGGATATTTTTGCAACATGGGTTGGAGGCTCATTTGCAGATAATAACCGGTCATCGTGGTTTGTTGTTGGTGACAAGGCTTTTGATGTGGAGACAGCTAAGCAATCCTTGGCTCGGAAAACAATTGATTTCCTGATGACTAAGTTTGCATTTGAAGTTGAAGATATTAGCTACCATTTGTTGCCTGAGAATGCTGAAGCAGCTGCTTCTGAGCGGATAAAGTACATAAATGTGAAGGAACGAGTCCTTGGTCTGCAAGAACATATACGTGGTGATACTATTGTGTTGGAGGAAGATACAATGACCCCTACATCTGTTCAGGCACAAATCAATCAAGCCAATCATCCACCTAAAGCTCTTAGAAAAAGGCATACCTATGAGGCAAGCAGTTCTTTTGATTCATCTATTGCACCACGATTACTACCGCCTGAGTTAAGCAGTGTCTACAAGCGCAGAAAAGGTCACTCAAAATTCTAAGACAGTTACTGATCCCATATTTCTGCCAAATCCTTTCCATGCAGCTGCTAAGTTTAAGCTACAGTTAATATTAGGAATAATAGGTCCCTCTTTGTACTGATGTGTAGATTTGTCATATGGTACCATCTATATGGATTAGTATCTAGTTTAACATTATTAGTGCAAATAGTATGTAGAAATAGTTTCTTTTGCAAACTGTGCTTGCTGATGATTAGCCTAGATTATCAAATTAGTGTTACAGTGGCACCTATGTATGTTTTTTAGATACATTATCAATTTAGTCATATTTTGTAATGCATGCTTATCAAATTAATGGAAAGTTTCAGATTTGGTATTATACGACCGCTTTCATGCGCTGTTTCTATATCAGTCTTATGTTTTAATGTATTCTCATATATAATACCCTAATTATTCATTGCTAATTTTTTAATACAAATAATTATTCAGTTGTGAATCATAGTTTGTTATGGAGCATTATCAGCAACATGCACCTTATCGAATGAGGAGAATCACGTCTGCACCACATTCTGAATCTGAGGCTTATATTTTACAGCCAAAAAGAGCCTTTGCCTCTTTATATAGTGAAGGAGATGTTGGAGAATGTTCAACTGATATGTCTACCAATTTCATCCCAACCACAACTGTTCAAAGAAATAAACAGCTAAGAAGAGAAGATGCACGTAATCTCAAATATAACATCTACCAAATATGACATAGCAAGTAATTCTTAAATTATATAGTTTACATATTAACTGATTGCATATGGTTTTAGAAGCTATATCATGGAATCTAATTCCTAATGCTCCTCGCTTACTGTCACCACCAACATACTGCCAATTCTGTGATGCAAAGAAGTTTGAATTTGAACCGCCTGGTTTTTGTTGTTCAAGTGGTGAAGTACAAATAGCTTCAAATTCGTTTCCTGAGACTCTGAGAGTCTGCTATATTTTTGTACACTGCAGAAACAGACCTTGCCACTCACTTTCAAAGTCATTCTCGTATTTATAATAATCTCTTTGCTTTAGCTCAATTGGTGGGAAAATTGATTCTCAAACACATAAAGGCATTTACGTGTTTCGTTTACATGGCCAAATTTACCATTTCCTTCCTGACCTATTACCAGCCAATCAATGTCCCAAATATCTTCAGCTTTATTTTTATAATTCTCAGGCAGAATTGTCATTAAGATCGAGTTGTTTTGATAACCTTCGGCCAGAAGTAATTTCCATATTAATGAAAGTGATGCATTTAAATCCTTATGCTCAGTTTTTCAAGAGCTTAATGGAAGTTCTTGTGAATGAAAATACTACCATTCGCATTAATACGAATGCTGTACCAGATGTTCGCCTTTATAATGCACCAACATCAGATGAGGTAGCTGCAATATGGGCAGACCAGCCCCTTGGTGACCAATGCAGCGGACCTTTCATAACAGTTACAGGGAAATCAAATACTGCTCATAGAATCTATCATTATTATGGCTGTTATGATCCCTTACAATATCCTCTATTATTCCCATTTGGTGATAGTGGTTGGCATCCTGGAATTCCCAGATATCCTAAGAAGAGTAGAGCAACAATAACTCTAAATCAAGCGCCAGTTCATCATTTAACAGTTCCTGTAGATATTATAGCTCAAGAAGCGGCACGTAAGTTTTTTTTTCCTGTTTTGATTTACTGAAAGTAGATGATTACTTGCCATTCAGAGAAATATATAACATATATTGAATCAATTGTAGGTTCTTCTACAGCTAATAAAAAGCCTCGGAAAGATATTTCTTGTCGTGAGTACTACGCATATATGCTTCAAATCCGAAAAGGGAATCGTGTACTAGCAGCAGGCCGTTTACTCCTACAGTATATAGTTGATATGTATGTCAAACTTGAAAGCACACGCTTGGATTTTTTTCGCAATAATCAGAGTAAAATTCGTGCTGATTTGTACAAAGGTCTTATTGATGATATTGTTATGGGAGAAGTTAAAGGTGCAGAAGCTGGCCAACGGATAGTATTGCCACCGTCTTTTATTGGTGGACCAAGAGATATGCGGCGTCGCTATTTAAATGCAATGACTCTTGTTCAGCGATTTGGTAAACCTGATATATTCGCAACAATGACTTGTAACCCTAATTGGCCTGAAATTAAGGAACATTTAGAAGAAGGACAAGTGGCACAGAATAGACCAGACTTGATAGCAAGAATATTCAGAGCAAAGCTAATGACAGCTAAAAAAGAAATGATTGATAAGAGTTTTTTTGGTGAAGTAGCAGCTTTTATATATGTGGTTGAATTTCAAAAGCGAGGCTTGCCACATGCACACTTCCTTATTATTTTAAAGCATGAAGCAAAGATCAAGAATCCAGATCAATATGATAAATTTGTTTCAGCAGAGATACCGAGCACATTCAACTCACACCTGCGAGCTACTGTACTAAATCATATGATTCATGGACCTTGTGGTGATGTAAACCCTAAATGCCCTTGTATGAAAGAAAAAAATGGGAAACCATATTGCAAGGCTCGCTACCCAAAAAACTTTACACCCTTCACAACGAACAATGATGATGGCTATCCAACATATAGACGTCGAGATACTGGTGAAAAGATACGTATTCGAGGACATGTAATGGATAACCAATGGGTAATCCCTTATAATCCTTATCTGTTAGCGCTTTTTGATTGTCATTTTAACGTTGAAATATGCTCCACTATACAAGCGGTGAAATACCTTTATAAATATGTCTATAAAGGGCATGATCGAGTTTCTTTTCTCGTTGGAAATACTGAAAATGGTGAGGTTGTTAATGAAATTGATAACTTCCAGTCAGGAAGATGGGTATCACCACCAGAATCAACTTGGCGGATATTTGGCTTCGATTTACATGAAATGTCACCTCCAGTTATGCCACTGCCGGTTCACTGTCATAATTCACAGAATATAACTTTTAGTCCTGCTGAAAATTTAGAAAATGTTGTTTCTGATGGACGCTGATGTAGGACTCCTTTAACTGAATTTTTTGAAACTAACAGGTCAAGCATTGATGGTCCAAAATATCTATACTCTGAATTTCCAGAGCATTTTACTTGGGATGACAGAGCAAGAATATGGAAAGAAAGGAAAAGGGGTTTTATGGTTGGACGGTTAACATTTGTAAGTCCTTCAGATCCTGATAGATATTTTTTACGTCTTTTATTAGCTAATGTTCGAGGCCCAACATCTTATACTGATCTGAAAACAGTCGATAATCATATTTGTACCAGCTTTGAGGAAGCATGTATAAAAAGGGGAATAGTTGAGCAATCTGATCTTGCAGAGCAATGTCTAGATGAAGCATTACAAGTTCAAATGCCACATGCATTACGAAATTTATTTGTGACACTATTAATCTTCTCTAAACCACCAAATCCTGCTGAGCTATGGGAGAAGTATTATTATTACTTATCAGAAGATATAAGAAACAACTCAGCCTTTTCAGAAAACCAGATTCTAGCACAGACTGCAGAAAAGATAGAACAATTACTTGAACATATGGGCAAAAATTTATCTGAATTTGGGTTGCAACATTTAAAAGAAGTTCAAGATCAGACACTACGGATCACAAGAGATATACGTGATGTTATGGAAGCTCCAATACCAGCTGAATATATAGCAGCTCGAAAACAGCTTAACAATGAGCAGAAAAAAGCTTATAAGGTAATAATGCAGAAGATTAAAGTCAATGAACCTGGTGCCTTTTTTGTTGATGGTCCAGGAGGGACAGGTAAGACATTTCTATATTGTGCATTATATGCTAAAGTTAGGGAGATGGGTAAGATAGTCCTTCCAACTGCATCGTCTGGCATTGCTGCAGCAGGTTTGCCAAATGGAAGAACTGCACATTCTAGATTCAAATTACCAACCGATCATGATATATCATTAGCTTGTAATGTACCTAAACAAGGCAGTCTTGCTGCATTATTAAAGGAAACAACGCTCATTATTTGGGATGAAGCTCCAATGGCACATAAGGCAAGCATCCATGCTCTAGACTTATTATTGCGAGACTTATGCAACAGTGATACACTATTTGGGGGTAAGATAATCGTATTTGGTGGAGATTTCAGACAAGTGTTGTCAGTCCTTCCTCGCAAAACACAAAAAGAAGCTGTTGATGCAAGTTTAGTGTCCTCTCATTTATGGGAACAATTCACCAGATTTCACTTACATGAAAATATGCGTGCCCGTGAAGATCCTGACTTTGCTGCCTTTCTCTTGTCATTAGGCGATGGAAAACTACAGCAAACTGAACAGGCTACTTTAGAAATGCCACGGATTATAAATTGTATACTAAGCTCATCATTAGAAACACCTGCGGTATTGATGAATCAGTTACTGCCAGATCATTATAATGGTCACAGTGGGTCACATGCTTTTGTTAACAGAGCAATATTATCACCTAAAAATGATGATGCCGATGCAATCAATTCACTCTTTATTGAAAAGTTTGAAGGTGAAAGTGTTACTTATAACAGTTTCGACACTTTGCTTGATGACAATTCCCATATTTACCCCACAGAACTCCTTCGCACCTTATGTCCAGGAGGCATGAGCCCTCATCAACTTGTGCTTAAAAAAGGCAGCCCTGTTATGTTACTACGGAATTTGAATCCCTCAAATGGTCTATGCAATGGAACTCGACTAATATGTAAGAACTTCCTTCCAAATATAATTGTCTGCGAAATTGCTGCAGGGTATTTCAAAGGCACAGAAGTATTATTACCACGAATTTGTCTCCGGCCATCCTCATCTTCAGAGTTCCCTTTTCAGTTTCAACGGAAGCAATTTCCAATTAAGCTATGTTTCGCAATGACTATCAATAAATCTCAAGGACAGACATTAAATGAAGTTGGGGTTTATTTAAAGAGTCCATGTTTCTCTCATGGACAACTATATGTTGCATTGTCTAGAGCTCGACAAGCTTCGAAGATTAATGTATTTGCATTTCCAAACCAGCAACATCAAAGACCAAATTTAGTTCGAAATGTTATATCATTTGAAGTACTTGCCAGAGCTGGAATCATACAAGTATATGTCTTATTTACCTTATTTTCATTATCTATAATGCATTATATAAACAATGTTCGTGTTTATACTGATACACTTATACGTTTGATGCAGGATGCACACAATTAACCAGTTTATTTATTGCTTTTTCCATAGAACCCTATAAATATTCAAAGGAGCAAACGAAATCAGTTTAGCTACAACTCTGAATTCAAGCAGTTTAATTGTAAAAATACTGTAAAGAAGACTGAAATATATGCTACGGCAGGCAGTTTTTGTTCAAGGATTTACATCACGCGACTGATATGTGATAACATCTATATTACATGCTATTGTAACTCTCTGAACATGATCAGAAATGTAGAGTATTGAAATTTAGTAATCTGATAAATAATATTATGTTTTGACATGCCAAAAGTGACATCCAGGTATGATGTGTTCCATATCTGCTCTTTTTGCTTCTGATATCTATACTATCAATTCATTCATTCACTGATTTTTTAATTTAGGTAATTATTTTATTAACAATACTTAAAGTATCATATAAGATCAATAACCATATTACATTGCAGAACACATTCTACAATAAGCAAAAAAAAAAAACAGCTGAAAATGATACTTTAGTTGTACTGATAGATTTTAACAGGGAACAACTATAGAAGTTAGATTTCAACCACACCATTCACCACATTTTACAAGTTACAATTTTCATGAATTTCTGGAATTGGTAAGATAATATAAACAAGGACTACATATGCATCACTGTTCAATGTACCGTTGTCTATGCACGGTAAAAACTGCTGCCTACAACAAGCAATAGGGTATGGTATGCTAATTTTACTTTTGACAAAGTAGTTTGACTCTTTTTTATTACATCGAAGGTTCTACTACTCTTCCCTTTAACATGTAGAAGCCATCTATATGCAAGTGATTTTTTCCATTAAATTCACATTTACTCCTAACTTTTATAATTCTCTTTTATTTCGAAGATCTTCTTGCTTTGGCNTTCTCTTTTATTTCGAATATCTTCTTGCTTTGGCTTATTGTTGAATACCATAACTTCTGCTGTTGGCACAAGGTATGTAACTCATTCTAAGAACTATACGAGACTTTATGAGTTGTTATTCCATTTTAAGGTATGTCTTCACTTTGGTTTATTGCTTTGCCTTTTTTTTGTGTTTAGTAATATCTCTTCCTGTGCTGCTGAACTATAATGCTACCTTTATTCTATGAGTTGCTTCCTATCATTTCAGTTTATTAGATTTATGCTGGTGAATTATACTGCTAGAAATAAATTGAATAGCTATTACAAGACATATGACAGTATTTGTATTACTATTAGGCTGTTTTAGACATGCATTACCTCTGCTAGCTTTTTCAAAAACCTTCAATTTTCTTCTTCATCTTATTCAGTTCTACTGATGCTGCTGAAATAGTAGTTCAAAGACCTTTAACTTTCTTCCTAGCATAAATATTACCCACAGCGCGCCTTCTATTTGGTTTCTCATAACTGAGATAGATTATTGCTGATATAGAGTTGACAGTACAAGGATGCTGCGATATTTATAATGCATTTTCATTAGTTTGTGTAGTTTACATTCTCTTTGATGAAACAACTTATGTAATTTACATTATTCTTTTTCCATAGAATAACAAAAATAACTTGCTGATTATTACAAAGCTTTCTATTTCAGATTCTACACTAATGAATTAAATTAGAAATACATGCTAAGCTCAAAACAGATATGAATTACGGTAGAAAATATCAAGTTTACTAATTCACTGAATTTATATTCTCCATTTTACAGAGCAATTATGAAACCTGAATATAAACCTCTTAAAGAATTAACAGCCAAGAATAAAAATTATGCTGTAAAAGTTAAAGTGATCCATAAAGGATCACCTCAGAAGCCAGAAAACAAATCAAGATACCAGAGACTGTTACTTGAAGATGCAGAGGTACTACAAACCAAAGTACAAACATGACCTACACATCTATAAACATGTATATGCTAAAAATCACTGATACTGTTTTTCCCAGGGATTCAAAATGAAGGCTACATTATTCAACAATGACATTGAAGCATTCGATGAGGCACTGCAACGAAATGGAGAATATGTGATATCTAATGCAACTGCTACACAAGTACCTGCTCAACATGCTACATGACCACAGGAACATGCTCTTGTTATCAACGGAAGAGCTACCATAGAACCAGTTCCAATTGATCCTGCTGTGCTAGAACCACAATATTGTAACATAGGTGCAATACCACGGAGCATCAATGATGATACACTTTATGGTATATATATCAATAACACCTCTTATATGTGTATCTTTTAATATCTTAGCTTAAATGTAATGTTTAAAAATAAATGACAGAGTATATTTGTAGATGTATTAGGTATTGTACTATATGCAAATGGACCAAGATCAATACCTGGTGGAGAAAATCAAGTATTTGAATTCCGCATCATTGACCATAGGTACAAATCAATATAGATTTATCAACATTTTGCAGTCATTTAGTTTATAACTGTTTTATCATAACACTAAACTTGATATTGGTGCAAACCAGTCATGACAGGCCTATTATAATTTCTCTTTGGAATGAAATTGCACAGCCGTATGCACATCTAGCTCAAGAATGGTGTAATTCACTTAATGTGATTGGTTTTACAACTTTAAAAGTCCGAGGCTATAGAGGTAATAACCAAGCCACAATTATTATCTTATAAGATTGAACATTGCATGACTGCCATCCATTGCACATTCTGAAAATGTTTAGAGTTTCTGATTTCCCTTTATACATGATTTACTCTTTGTTCATCAATGTCAACCTCCATCATTCTAAATCCTAAGGGACCAAAGTCAGATGCATTGCGTTCTTGGTAAGTAGGGGTAAATTCTATTTATGCAAAGAATCCCTATGATCTTTCATTTCACAAATATAATGTATTCATTTTTTAAAGGGTTGTTGTAAATGAAAGTAAATTAATTGATTGGCAAGCAAAGCTCGTGCTACTACTAGCTGCAGATGCAAAACCAATATAGATGACAGCAATACAATTGCAAGAGCGTAAGGTATACTAGCTATGCAAAAAGCAAATGAGCATAAATTTCATACACCAAAAAACAATTTCATATATTAACAGATTTGGTCTTGAATTTTAGGCTCATAATACTTGGCAAGAAGAACAATTTATCTTATATGCAACCGTTAGCAATGCCACAGTTGAACAGCTTCACCTTTATCTAGGATGTGATAAATGTGGCAAGCGTGTAGTTTCATCACCACCAACAGCAGAATCACAATTCAGTTGCAAGTCTTGTATGCCTACAGAGACCAAGTGTGTGCCTAGGTAAAACATAGATTTTACCACATTAGCCTACACATTCTTCACCCATTCATGAATTATGCCTCTGTTAATATTACTGACCTATTACAAGCAACAAATTACAGCAATACATGTTTTTTTGTAGAGATACGTTGAAGGCTAAAGTAGCAGATGCCACAGGAGAGATCGAAGTAACTTTTTTTAATGCTGAAATTGAAAAGCTCACTGGACTTTCTTCTTATTCTCTCTGGCAACAAAAGGTACAGCTTAACTAAATAAGGAAGTAATGACTTAAAGTACATCAAATCAAACTAGGCTAATATATAACAACACAAATTGCTGCAGGATAATGAAGAAGCACTAAAGACAATAATTGAGGATCTGAAAGTTAAATGGGCAACGATTACTGTTGGCCCAAGTCTTGCACTTAGTAAAAGTCGTGCGTTATTTTGGTCTGCTTGTGAAGTCGACATTGAATAGCTCTGTTGATCATCTTACACATGCATTACCTATTATCTAGAATATTAAGCGGGACATTAAAACTTTGATCCCTACTGAACTTATTATAATATGTAATGAAATTTGATTTTGCATTGCAAAGTCCCGGCATTTTAAGAAGAATTTCGAGGCTTTAGACCCATTTGCTTTTGGAATTCAGATATGCTATATCAAATACACTACCTAATTAGTTTTGTTTGTTTAAAAATATATATTGATATATGCTTCAATGTTATTTTCTACATTATGATTTAAACTTTGCAATAGATCAAAAACAAAATCGGAAATTTATGTACAGATTTAGCTTACAATCTCCAAAACAATGCTATACTAGCCATTAACTAATTACAAACATAACTACTTCTTAGGATGACCAGCATCTTGCGCTTTATCTTTCTCGAACACCTTCCCCTTTGCATACCTCCTCAGTCGCGCCACTACCTCGGCTTTTTGTCCACATAGATGCAAGCCTAAAGCACGCAACCTTTTCTTCAACTCTAACACACGCAAACAGCTATAGCAATTCCGCCTAATATATTAAAACAAATAATAACAAAATAAGCGACTATTTTGACATACAAAAATAATACTAGCTATGGTTACAAATATCGAAACAAAAGTAAACAAAAAATACTACGAGAAATTATTAATACAACAACTTACTTTGTCACATATGATACAATTACAAATTTACAATGTATATAACGGCATAATCACGTCCAATACTAACAACCCCAACAACACACTCACAAACACCGCATCACTGACCATAAAATTTTATTATTATATAAAAAATTAATATTATTAAACATATTGGACATACTTTATATGCTATTTTGAAAAAATTTAATCATGATAGATTTGACAATTTAATAGTATATATAACTATTAAACAAACTAATAATCACTATACATCATACTATCAACATAAGGCCAAATTAGAATCGTGTGTATTACCAAAATCATATATATATCCATTACACTCGAATTATACCGAAAATCATCGACTATGAATCGTATAAGCCTAAACAATATAATCACATACATATATATTTTGGGGCACCGCGCGCATTGCGCACGGTGTCACAACTAGTGTAACTAAAAGCACATGCACAAATATATACATCTGTAAGAGGCATGATAAGAGACTATTACTAACACATTCCCTTATCTCAAGTGTCCGATAATGGTTATTTTCATCCAAAAAAAGTGATTTTTTTTTAACGACAAACTTATCATGGAAACATAATCTTTATCAATTTTACATGAGCCAATTAATTACAAAAAGATAATAAAATAGATTATAAAAATTTATGAATAATAACATATTACCTCCTTTTTTTTTTACTTGCTACATTTACTTTTTCACATTTCCCAATAAACAACTTTAAAAGTTATAATCTCGAGTTATATATTTCAATAAATTATAAAAAGTATATATTTGGAAGTTTTCATCGAAACGAATCAAACAAGATTTCATATGACTATATTTTTTTCTTTACGTATAAAGCACCAAAGTGAGTCAAAGTTAAACTATAACTGGTGTCAAAAACCCTAATATAGCAAATAAAAAGATAGTATTTGATATTTTGAGATCGAGCCGGGGCATCGCCCGGACTAAATTACTAGTTAAGGTCTAAATGCCGGCACAAGAAAAATAGAAAACGATGTGGTTAAGGATCGGACTTATTTGTGCTTGAGTAGACATTAAAACTTCCTAAATAAAAGCCCAACCCAAAACTAACCAACCCACAACCCAACAACAAAACCATCTAATTGCTCAACCTCATTTCACAACCTATCCAATATAAAAGTACCAAAAATTCCCAATTTCACCATCCAAGAAATTAGGGTTTATATTTCTGCCGTTTACGAGGATTTCCTCTAAAACCCTTTTACACTCATCTCTGTAATTCGAAAAACCTCCATTTTCATCAATCATGGGGTATGATCTTCATTTTAATATCTCAAACTTTATTGAATCCAATTTATTCTTATTTTTTTCGATTTTTTTTTCTTTGGAATTTCTGTTTAATCATGTTTGTTCTTGTGATTAATTAATTATTTGTGTGATCTGAATTTTAGTCTAATGTTGGTTGATTTTGAAATTTAATATTAGTGAATTAGAAACAAAATTGTATAAATTTTATTTATTATCTCGAAAAAATGCAATGATTTTTAACATTAATTAAATTTGTTTGAAATGCGTATGATATTAGTAATTTAGAAACTCTCGTTTGTGTGTTTTTATATTGTAATTAAAGTAGGTTTCTTAATTTTAATTGGTGTTTAGTAACACTTGTGTAAATTCGCTCTAATTTTGCTTTCAAGTTTTTTTTTTTTTTTTTTTTTTTTTTTTTTTTTTTTTT
>PYUH01004004.1:846129-901961 GCA_016808085.1 Suaeda aralocaspica | reverse complement strand
TTTTTTTTTTTTTTTTTTTTTTTTTTTTTTTTTTTTTTTTTTTTTTTTTTTTTTTTTTTTTTGAACCGTATTTTTGATAATTACATTGTATGGAAACGTAGTACTAATATACCAGGCAACTGAGGTGTATCAGGAAATGTGAATGATTAAATGTTGTTAGCCCGTTAGCCATATTTGTGAAATGTGAATTTTTGAGTGATTAGTTGGTTTTGGGGTCAATTGAGGCGGAGGCGATGAACTTATATTGAGGAATGTCTATCGTAATTTGATTCTTGATTAGATAATTTTCAATAATTTTACGAATGAGTTGAAGAATTAGCAATTGTGTCATGAGACATTATAAGTAATGGTTATGGAAATTTAATTCTTAATTGAAGTTTGGATTGTTAAGAATAACTGTCAATGCGTAAAAGAATTAACAATTAGGACGGTTGATTTGGAGATTATGAAGCAATGTTGAAGAATGTCAATTGAATTCTGATTTTTAATCGAAATGAGTTATGAAGTATATACAAATGAATTGAAGAATTAACAATTGTGATGGTTAATAGGAAGACACGTGGAATGGGAGCTGCTCGCAAGCTCAAGTCCCACCGTAGAAGGCAAAGGTGGGCTGACAAGTCATACAAGAAGTCTCACCTTGGAAACGAATGGAAGAAGCCATTTGCTGGTTCTTCTCACGCCAAGGGCATTGTCCTTGAGAAAATGTAAGTTTGATTAGATTTTCCGAATCTGAACTATATATGTAGTGAGAAGCATGTTGATGTAATTCATTGCCTCTTTGATTGTTTACAGTGGTATTGAAGCTAAGCAGCCCAACTCTGCTATTCGTAAGTGTGCTAGAGTACAGTTGATCAAGAACGGGAAGAAGATTGCAGCTTTTGTACCCAATGACGGTTGTTTGAACTTTATTGAAGAGAATGTGAGTTGCCACTACAATGTGATTGCTTGAATTCTTTGATTTATTTCTATGTAGAGACTGAAATGATGTTTCTTTGACATAATGCAGGACGAGGTATTGATTGCTGGGTTCGGACGTAAGGGTCATGCTGTGGGAGATATTCCCGGAGTTCGTTTCAAGGTTGTGAAGGTTGCTGGTGTATCCCTTCTTGCCTTGTTTAAGGAGAAGAAGGAAAAGCCTAGGTCTTAAATTTTGTTCTTTTTTTGGGGTGTATGATTAGGGCAGTACTGGCTTAGCAGCAGTTTTGTGTTTCTGCAGTTTGAGAAATAGTAGTGAAACTTTGCTATCAAGCTGTTTTTGTCAACTTTGTGATCCTTCGCTTAAACTCATATGTAGTAGTAATTATGCAACAACAGTTTTGAGTTTGAGATTTTGTTTTTTATTTTGCTTATGAATATGAGTATACAACTTGCCATTTTTGTTTTTCTGCTTGTGTCATCGGTTAATTTTTTTCGATCCGAAAACTATAGAGATAGAGTTGTGTTTTGCAAGATAATTTTGCGAATGAGATTTGTATTTCACTACCTTATTGATTTTTGATGATGGATTGACAAAACAAGCAATTGAGGAATTGAACGAAGTTGAAATTGACAGCAACATTGAACGTAACTATGACATTTTTGTGGATACAAAACAGCTTGAATCATCAAAGTCCAATACTTAAATCAAAGCCACATACGGACTTCCCTTGCTAACATGAAGTCAAATTAGACCCCCTCAATGCAAAATTGTTTAGTCCCACACTCCCACAACAGCACTCCACTCCCTATCTTCCCTTACTTGTGACCAAAATGACTCTTCTATGCCCCATCAACTTCACCAACTTGTTAGATTTGCTCAAATGCCATTCCAAAGTAGTCAGGGTGCATAGGGAAGCTATAAAGAGCTTATGCACACTTTTCTAGTTTTCCTTTTGGTTTCTATTGAAGACAACAACACTTCACTCCCTCTCTTCCCTTTTATTTTTTAACACAGAAGAAGAGGAGCATTACTTAATTATAAAAAGGACAGAGCAGTACAAGATGACGAAATACAAAGTTTTGGCAACATATTGCCAGCAGGACAGTGAAAGGAACTAGACAACTTAGCGAAAAAACAAAAGGGCAATGTAAAGCACAAAAATGCATTTTCCTTTTCTCTTCCATTATCAACCCAAACCTAGCCAGACTATAAGCAACAACATTATTAGATATGAGAGTGTGAGTGAAGGAGATGTCTTTGCCAGCTTTCAGAAACGTTCCAATATCATGAATGATGGAGTTGAGTTCATGATATTGATGTTTCTAAACGTCGGCGAGGATCATCTTAACCGCTCGGGAATCAGTTTCCACTTGAAGAGCAGAGGTGTGAAGTTCATTAGCCATGATAAGACCTTCCCGGATGGCCATCATTTCGGCTGCAGCTGGATTAATAGCCTCCAATTTGACTGAGAGCCCCATAAACCAAGCTCCATTGTGAAGCCTCAGCACACACCCCGCTGCACTCTGGTCTCTGCTTTTCCAGCAAGCATCACAACTAAACTTCATCACACCACTAGGAGGAGGCTGCCATGCTTCACGATGGATTCCAAGAATAATAACAGCAACAGTAGAAGTCTGGAAAGAATGGTTAGTTTTGGAAATATCCACCCAAAATCTCGCAAAAACACTATCAATATGGATCATAGAATTCTCAAAGACTGCTTTGCTGCAATTAATCCAAATGTGCCAAATGGTAGTAATGAAGTGTGGTTTCCTGAAAAGAGGTTGTTTAAGATTTTGTAAAATCCAATCCCCCCATTCCATGTTACAAAAATCATCCCTTAGTTTAAAATCTGTGAGATCATACAGATTTAAAACCTTGTGCCAAAGCAAAGAAGACTGTAAACAGTCCCTGAAAAGATGCATGTGACTTTCATGAATTGCATTACAGCGAACACAGGTTGGGTTGAAAGATGGAATCCTCAAAGTTAAAGTTGTTCCCACTGGAAGAATGGAATGACAAATATTCCAAAGAAGCATTAAGTATTCGAAGGGAACATTAATTTTCCATAACTTTTTCTATTTAACAGGAAGAGAAGGAAGAGGAGCTGGAGGATAAGTGGGTTGAGAATTGTGGTAGGCTGATTTGATGGTGAAGTCACCCCAACAGTTGAATTTCCACCTAATTTGATCAGGTAGAGAGCAGAAATTGGAAAGAGGAATGACCCTAATTTGAGATCAAAGAGTAGGAGAATTGAGATGGGTAATAAGGTCAATACACCATTGACCATGGTTGATTATGTGTGCAACTTTCCAGTGAGCCATGAAAGGAGGGACCTGAGTAGTCATAGAAATAAAAATAGGGGCCTCACCTACCCAATGAAGTTGTAACGTAGTACCATCACCAATGGTAACCATTAAGCCTTGTTTCAAGATATGTCTACCTTTCAAAATATCTCTCCATAAGGAGGACTAGGAAGAAGAGGGAAAACAATCCATGAAATTGGCTCGTTTGAGATATCTAGCAGTTAGTATCCTGACCCAAAGTTTATCTGACTGAGTAAGCATTTTCTAACCTAGCTTAGCCATAAAGCTTAAATTCCAATCTCTAAGGTTGCGAATTCCTAGCCCACCAACATCCATAGGTTTACACACATTGGTCCACTTAGTCCTAGGAATGCATATAGACCTATCCACTTTATTCTACAAAAAAGCTTTGCAATGTCTGTCTAAGTCATCCAGAACATAATAGGGGAGAAGGCTAGTTTGCATAGCATACATCGGGTAAGAACTGAGCACAGATTTGATTAGGGTACACCTTCCAACCATATTAATCAACTTAGACTACCAACCTGAAATCTTCTCTTTGGTTTTCTGCAAAAGGGCATTGTAGTCACTTTTTTTGAGTTTGTGAGGATTGATATTGATACCTAAGTACTTCCCAAAAGAGGAAGTGGCTTTGAGGTAAAGGTGTTCCACAATGCCATTTCTAATAGAATGATGCATTTTAACTGGCAAAACAGCAGTGGATTTTGAAAGATTAATTCTAAGACTTGAAACATCCCCAAAGTGATATAAAATTTCCATCATTCAGTTAATTTTAGAGATAGAAGCTTCTCCAAACAAGAAAACGTCATCAGCATAAAAAAGATGGGACAAAGATAGATCCTTAGCAATTTTAAAAGGAACCCAATGTTTCTGGGAGACAGCATTAGAGATCATTTGGGAAAGATGTTCAAAACATAGGACAAAAATGTAAGGACAAAAAAGATGGGACAAACATGTCCAAAGAACAGAGATGGAAGAAGTGCAAATACAAGACATGATGAGATTAACCAGAGCTATTGGAAAATTAAAAGCAATAAGAGAATCTCTAATAAAACTCCATTCTAGGCTATCAAAAGCTTTAGAGAGATTAATCTTAAGCGCCATGATCCTTCTGTTAGCATGAGCTTTGTCGAAAACATGAGCAATTTCTTTAAGAATTATGACATTCTCATCTATTGTCCTATTGGAAACAAAGCTGGATTGTAAGGGGCTAATCAAGTGAGGCATCAAGGGTTTAATTCTATGAGCAATGGTTTTAGTTATGAGTTTATAAATTGTGTTGCACAGCCCAATGGGCCTAAAATCAGCAAGAGAGATTGGGCCCAGCCTTTTAGGAATAAGACAAATATAAGAGTTATTGATTTCGCGCGGAACTGCCCCAGAATCAAAACAACACTTGACAAATTCAAAAATTGAGGTACCTAGTTGATCCTAGAAATGTTTGTAAAAAAGGGGTCGAATGCCATCTGGTCCCGGGCTTTTCATAGAGGACATACAAGAAAGAGTGTCAAAAAGCTCTTGTTTGGACAAAGGAATAATGAGAGAGGAAGCTTGATCAAGGGTTAGAGTAGAGGAGGAAAAAAGAGATCAAGAGGAAGAAGCATAAGGAAGAGAAGCGGTAAACAAAGTATTGAAATGTTGCATGGCCATATTTTTTAGCATTCCCTCATCATAAATCCATTGATGACCTGAATTTTGAAGTGCCAAAATCTCCCCCCTACTTCTTTTGGCTCTTGCGACAACATGGAAGTATTTACTATTCCTATCACCTAACTTACGCCAATCCATTCCAGCCTTTTGAGTCCAAATTTCCTTTTCTATTTGGTGAATACGGTTAAGATCAAGGAGCAATTGTCGCTCCAAATTTGAAAGAAAAGCAGAAGATTTTCTAGCAAGATAAATTTGAATGCCATTTAAACGAGCCAGAACCTTTCGTTTTTGTTTTGTTAAATTTCCAAAAACATTTTTATTCCATTGCCTAACTGAACTAGTAAAAGTTATTGACAAAAAAAGTTGCAAACAAAGGATGATGTAACCAAGCTTCTTTGCATCGAGTAGGAAAAGGACCTTTGCTAATGTCATTAAAAAGTTTAATTAAAATAGGACAGTGATCATAATGGGTACGAGGAAGATGAATTACCTGAGTATTAGGATATAGATTGAGAAAAGAAGGGTTTGCCAAAGCTCTGTCCAATCTCTCATTAATCAGATCAATTCCTTCGCGAGCATTAGTCCATGTGACAGGATTCCCATTAAACCCTAAGTCCGCCATAGTAGCAGCTGAAATGCAATTCTCAAAAGCAGCAGATTGAGAGGAGTGAAAGGGACGACCACCCCTCTTCTCTGATTGAGAAGTAACCACATTAAAATCCCCAAACAAAGTTTAAGGGAAATCATGAGGAGGAAGATCATTTTTAAGGTCATCCCAAAGCTTTTTATTAGCAGTGGGAGTGCAAGGAGCGTGGACACCAAGAAAAACCTTAGGATGAGTTGGAAGAAACTTAACAATGCAATGGAAGGTGTTGCCCCCATTATCGGCAAAGTCAATCATGGAGATACCATTTTTCCACATAACCCAAATTCCGCCCTTTGTTCCATCCGGTTTAACAATTTTGAATTCATCAAACCCCAAAAGACGCGAAAGAAAATGACCTCTATTATCAGTGGCTTTTGTTTCAAGAAGAATCAGCATAGAAGGAGAGTATGCCGGTTTGGATTGACCCTGAACCGGAAAGATTGTTGCATAAGAGGAGTCGTAGAAGGAAGTGGAGATCACGAAGAAGCATTATTTCCAAACGAACACTGGTTGATTTGACACAATTATTTGTTGTGTTGAACATTTCCGATAGTTCAGATAAAGAAGAAGAGATGTCAGGATCACAGTTCAACGAGAAAAACCCACCACGGGATGATGCACCGCCACCGCCACCACCACAAGCAAGGTCCTTAAAAGACTATTCTCAGCCGAGTTCTGCAACAGTGGGAGGTGGATACCGAGTTCCTGATATAGAGGCCCTGAATTTCGAATTGAAGCCAGCTTTGGTGAACATGGTTGAAAGGAATCAGTTTGCAGGCACAATGAAAGAAGATCCGAACTTACATTTGAATAACTTCATTCAGTATTGCAATACAATCAAGCAAGCTGGTGTATCTCAAGATTACATACGACGTACGATGTTTCCATTTTCATTAAGGGAGAAAGCTTGATCTTGGTTGAATGGTCTAAATATGGATCCTATCAATAGTTGGGATGACTTGGCTCTTGCTTTTCAAAGGAAGTACTATCCTCCGGAGAGAACTGCACAACTTAGGAGTCAAATTACGAATTTTAACCAAGAAACAGATGAAACTCTTTATGATGCATGGGAGAGATTTAAGGATTTATTGAGAATGTGCCCTCATCACGGACTTGAGAAGTGGTTTTTAGTGCAATCATTCTATAATGGCTTGGGTAATGAGAGTAGAACTTTGCTTGATTCTGCTGCTAGTGGTCGATTTATGAACCAAGAAGTCAATGCTGCTTATGATTTAATTGAGGAGATTGTAATTCATAATTCTCAATTTGGTAATCCTAGTAGGACATGCTAAGAGAGGAGGAAAACATGTGATAAATGATAAATATGAGAGTTTGGCTTCACAAATCAATGCAATTCATGAGAAGCTAGACAAAATCAACACACCATCCTCCAATCCAATGACAGTAGCTGCAATGGCTGCACATTCGGGAGCTACATATGTCTTTTGTGATTTATGTGGTTCTTTTGGGCATAGTATGCAAGCATGTCATAGTTCTATGGAGCAAGTATGTGCATTTCAAGCTTACAAGAATAACCCATTTTCCAACACCTACAATCCTTGTTGGAAAGATCATCCATACTTCTCCTACAAGAGTACTAGCAATGTTCAAAATCCGCAGCAGCAGCCACATTTTGTACCCCAGCAACAACATCAGGTTCAACGGTTTGCTCCACCTCAACCACCAGGTCTCAGTAGACCACCACCTCCAGCACCACTCCCAGCACCACAACCATCTAGCATTAACATTTTCAGAACTGAAGAATATGCACTAGTGGAAAAATAGCTTATTTGTATCGTTTTTTATGACCTATTTGTATCGTTTTACACACGATACAATTGGAGGCGTAACAAATAGGAAATCCTATTTGTATCATGTGTTAGAAACGATGCTAATAGTGTCTATTAGTATCGTTTTTATAAAAACAACGATACAAATAGTGGTTTTTAAATATAAAAAAATAGCTATTAGTATCGTTTGTTTGTAAAAAACGATTCTAATAGCGATTTTTGAAAACAAAAAAAACATAAAATCACAATTCTAATGAAATAATAATACTAGTAACCAAAAGTTAAAATTATTATAACAAATACTATATTAAATTGATGAAGAAAAATAATAAATTATTACAAAGACATTAATGATACATAAAGGGGCATAAATTAATGATACATGAAAACTATTTCTGTGAAAGTTAGACCTTCTTTGGGCAAAAACTCCCTGAAGAACTCCCTGAATACAGCAGTGAGCATAACACAGGAAATTGATAACACTAATTAATAGGGGGTACAAAAGCAACAAAGTAATTAATAGGGGGTACAAAAGCAATAACAGTCAATGTAGAACTCTCCTTACCGGTCGAGTAATGGTTGCAATCTCCCTATCTTTTGCTGCCAATTGTGATTCAAGCCTCTCAATCTTGGCCTCCAACCTTGATATGTCATAGTTAAGCCTACAAAACAATACCCAAAAGCCTAATTATGAAAGTGTCTATATTATGGCATATAACAATACCCAATTGTTCATAGGCAAGTAGACGCCTGATTAAGCCTACAAAACAATACCCAAAAGAATATCTTGCATAAAGGAAAAAGGTCAAGCTCAAGGTGAACCAATAAAAAATCACAAAGCAGCAGTTATGACCATGTGATTAAATATAATTTAAACACAAAAATGATACCCAAGAGGTTATATTCAATCTATCCATCAGCATTTGACATCTGAGTTCAAAATGTAGGTAATAAAGTTGGACAAAATTTGAGGTAAAATATGCAAGTCTTTCATTTCTAGTGAAAGTAATCGAACCAATGATATATATAAGCAGGAAAATGACTGACAATACACAAGAAAATTTGAGAAGACAATCCGTTATGCTTCAAGAAAAGCCTATGTAGAGACTAGACCTAGTATCAAAAGCCGATTTGCAAAAAGGACAGATGTTGAGGCAGAAATGGATCAGATGTTCACCAATTCATTGATGGCGGACAGAGGATATGGAATTGTGCCATCCTTCTAAATTTAGGTGATGTTAAGAATGGAGTAGATTGTTCTACAGTCTTACCATTAAATTTTCACTCTTTTTATCAGTCTTGACCTATATGTTCTTAGTTTACTGATGGATGTTCTATGGCTTCTATCTTATTATTTCCAAGTTTTGGTTTCGTGTAAATTGTACAAATCAGGTATATATAACATACTTCCTTAATCAAATGAATCTCCCAAGAGGGACACAAAATAAAGGCCTGCAAATTAAGCAATAGCAAAGCAAATATGAATATGGATCCAAGTTATGCAATGTTTCCTTTTAGATCGATGCAATTCAAAGAAGCAACTGGAAAGAGGTTACTGATCTTATTGCAGATTCCGCAAAAGTAAGGTTGTGTGAATGCGAACTTCATCCCATGACTAACCCATCCACCCCACCCCACCCAGCTTCCCGATGACTATATACATACACACAATAAGTCAATAACAACCCAAGGGTATTTTAATAATTATGTCAAAAATAACAAGCTGAGACAGTCTGAATAAGCCACTTACTCTTTCTCGCTCTGAAGTCAGAACATAGAAGAGGCTTAACAGAGGTTTCAGCATGCATCAGACATTCAGACCGCAGTGAAGAACTGGCCTTCAGTAAGGAACTCCTGAAACAGATCAAATATAACATGGTTGTGTTTTATACAAAATTCGAAAAACAAAATTCAAAACAAAAATTCGAAAAACAAAATTCAAAACACAAGATTCATAACATTAGTGTTAAGTTCTTCCCAGATAAAGTCAAAAAGAAAGGATATATTAACAAATAGAGACAATTAACAAGATGGTATGGATTTTGAATTAGGAATAAGACCAAAGTGAAAAGGGTTCAGAACTTAAAAATCTTTTTCTTTTTTTGACACACTGAAGTAACTATTTGTGAGTTTCTAAACCTCATACCTAGTAGGTTTGAAGTATGGGGTTTCATCCGATATTTTTTTAACACACAAGGTATAACCTCATACTAAGTAGGTTTGAAGTATGGGGTCTTATTTTATAATTTTCTAGCACACAAGGTATGGGCTTTAGTCATTCTTAAATCAATACCTCATACCATAAATGTTTCAAGTTTTCAACCAAAAACCACCTAGGAGATGTACAACATTTAACACACTCTTACAGAATTTAAACCAAAGTATAATGAAGCCCAAATTCCTTGCAAAATGTCTACAACTCACTATTATCGACCGCCGAAAAAATGTATTCGCCCTCCAAAAGTTCAAAGCCCTAAATTCAGTTTTGAACAATAATCAAATTATTGAAATCAAACAAAACCCCTATAACAGATTAAAGAACAATAGCTGAAACATACTACAATCTCTAAACACAGAATCCAAAAAAGAAAGGGGAAGATATTGAGAGTTGAGAATCGAACTTTTGAACAGCCAAACAAACCAAACAAAATTCATCTGCCCTATTTAAACAACACAAACAGCACAAATTAAACCGAACAAACCAAACAAAATTCATCTGCCCCAGTTGAACAACATGAACAGCACAAATTAAACCAAAAAAACCAAACAAAATTCACGAACAGCATAAACTGATTTGAACAAAATTCACATGCCCAATTTAATTTGAACAACACAAACAGTAGCACAAACCAAATAAACCAAACACAAGATTTGATAACAATTTTCAGATTGAATTACAAAGTTCACAATTAAAAAAAACACAAGATTTACAGAAATAAAAATTTACAACACGAACAATAGCCCAATTTTCAGATTTGAAAAAAAAATTCACTCTTAATTGCATGCCAAATTTGATAACAATTCACAATTAAATTACAAAGTTCACAATTGAATAAAACACAAGATTCATAACACTACCTCCCTAATGTTAATCAGAGGACAGCGACAAAATTCACAATGGACATGCGGTGGTGGTGATTTGCCACGAAGGATTTGATAGCAATGGTGAGAAATAATATGAAACAAAGTAAATTGGAAACAATAAAAAAAATTAAACAACAAAATACCAAAACCAATAAAATTAAAAAAAAAACAACATGAAGAACCCTAATACCAGTAAACAACAGGAAATAAGCATCCAAACTGTAACACTACCACCGCCACAACCCTTACAGCACCAAAACTACCACCACCACCAACCAGAGACGGCAAAACGCCACCCCTAATGGCCCCACCCATCGAGTCTTCAAACCCAAATTCCCAAAAATCGAGCCTTCGAACCAAAATTCCCCAAAATAAGCCTTCGATCACAATTCCCCAATCGAACTTTGGAACCTAGACCTCCAATCGGGCCAAATTCAAACCCCCAAATTCTCCACCAATCAAATCCTAATTACCCAAAATCTAAACTAAAGCTAAACAAGTTAAGCCCCTAAATCCTTTAATTCGAATAAAAAAAAGCACATATGTCAACAAAATCCAAACCCAATTAAACCCTTAAATTCCCAAATTCGAACAAAACTAACCCTAACAATGTATGCGCAGTAATAGTGGTAAGTGGTAGAGGTGATGAAAGTACGTGGTGGTAGTTATGGTGGTGGTGAGAGACGGTGATGAGAATAATGGTGTTGAGAGTGATGGTGGTGGTGAGAAGTGATATTAGTGGGAAGATGCGCTAGTGATAGAGAGAGAGGGAGAGGGAGTGTGAGTGTATAACATATTGGCAATTGAAACAAATACAGGGACGAGTTAAATGTTTGTTAGGGATTTTAATTTGTATCATTTTTAATAAAAACGATACTAATAGTCTTATATTAGTGTCGTTTCTTTTACAAACGATACTAATAGGCTTATATTAGTGTCGTTTCTGTTACAAACGACACTAATAGGAACCTATTAGTATCTTTTTTTGTTTAAAATGATACTAATGAACATCTATTAGTATCGTTTTTGTTACAAATGATACTAATAAGGCGTCACTAATAGCCATTTTTCCACTAGTGATGATGATGCAGATGCAGAAAGCCATGGAAGCTATGCAGGCCCACAATCGACAATTGGAGACTCAAGTAGCACAAATTGCTCAATCATCAGCTCAAAGGCAACAAGGCCAACTTCCTCCTCAACCTGCTCCATCAAATGCTTCATCAAGCAATCCACCTCGTGATCATTGCAATTTCATTGCAACAAGGGGCGGTACTTACTATGAAGGTCCTAGAATGCCTGATGATGATACTACCAGGGCTGCAGATGGAACGAAGAGGACTAGTTCGGTTGTTACTGAAGACCTTGAGGAAGTAGCTGCAGAAAAGGAGAATGAAGTCTCAAAGGAGAATGAAGCATCAAAGAAGCAAGCTCCAGCTGCAGATTCAGTTACTGATACAATTCCTCCCTCAAAGGTGCCGTTACCCTTTCCGAACAGGGTAACTAGGAGTAAGAACGATAATCACTTTTGTAAATTCCTTGAAATAGTTAAAAATTTGCAAGTTACTGTGCCTTTCACTGATTTAAATTACTCAAGTGCCTACTTACACTAAGTTTTTGAAAGATATTTTGAGCAGGAACGTGAGTTGAATGTAATAGAGACAGTTGCACTCACCGAAGAGTGCAGTGCGATCCTTCAAAACAAATCTCCTCCTAAGTTAAAGGATCCTGGCAGTTTTTCAATTCCATGCAATATAGGTCCTCTATTTATTGATAAGGCTCTATGTGATTTAGGAGCTAGTGTAAGTGTGATGCCCTTATCAATTTGTAAGAAGCTTGACATGGGAGAACTTAAATTTACTAATGTTGCTTTGGAGATGGCGGATAGAACTGTAAAATACCCTAAGGGTGTTTTAGAGGATGTACCTATTAGAGTAGAAAAATTTTTCATTCCTGTTGACTTTTTTGTCCTTGATATTGATGAGGATGCTCATATCCCTATTATTCTAGGTAGACCTTTCCTACATACTGCAGGTGCCGTCATTGATGTCAAAAATGGAAGTTTAACTCTTTCTGTAGGGGATGACAAAGTGACATTTAATCTTAATAATGCAATGAAAAATCCCATGATAGAGCAGTCGTGTTATAGGATCGATATTATTGGTGAAATTGTTTTGGATGACATGCCTCGATCCCTTACAAAGGATCCCCTAGAGGCCCTTTTTTGTTTGGATTCTATTGCAGGTGACGGAGATAGTGATAATAATGAGACGTATCAGGATCCAAAGAAAAATAAATCATGCCTTAAGAAGCGTCGGAAACCTCGAAAGTCATCCCCGCATGCTTGTAAAGTGAAGAAAACAAATAATGAGGTTCCTAGCAAGGAACGTGGGGTATTTGAACAAACAATAACCCCAAATTGCTTTGGGTGTTTAACTACATGGGGCTTATGTTCACTCTTTGATCCAACTTGAGTTCTAAGGTAATTACAGTCAAGCTAATGACCTTAAACAAGCGCTTTGTGGGACGCAACCCGTAGGTTAGTAGTTTCTTTCTCCCTCTAACAATGAGGACATTGCTAAGTTTGACTTGGGGGAGGTAAGTATTTTATTGCTTTCCTATTTTAGTTAGTTTTATTGCTTTCTTAGTTTAGTTATATTGCTTTCTTAGGACTGTTGCATGGTTTGTATCATTCGTTAGGGATGGGAGTTTACATGTGACAAAAAAGATTGTATTGTTTTCTTAGGTTTAATTTTAGAGAGAATTGGCTTAGTGGATTATTCGTGTCCCGGTTGAGTTTTATTGTTGGAATTGACTACTTCTGTACCCTTGTGCTTATTTTGAAAACTTTATGACTCTTGACTGCGGATGGATCCACATGTGTGATTTGTTGGCTATGACTTGAATTTGATTGCTTGATTTCCTTTTATTGGTCAACTCTTCTCAACCTTGCTTGGGTCTTGGACTTGAACTGTGTTAACGGTAGGATTTGAGCCGCTTTTGAATATAAATTCATTCATATTTTTTTTCATGTGTGCTTAGTTCCTGGTGCAATTATGATCTATCTTGGGTTTAACATTGGATTCTAGTAACTTTAATTGTGGTTTTGTGTATGTTGCACGCGCATGATAAAAGCCTTCATTTCTTTTTTTAGCCTTCAGAATTTCAATTCCTACTTTTATATATTTTCCCTTAATCCCATGTTTTGAGCTTTTATACCTTTCATTTGTAGTTTTAGCCACATTACAAGTCTATTAGCCCTGCTACATAATGCACTATATGCCCAAACTTGGTTTGGGGGAGTTGAAGTAGTTGTGATGTTGTTAAAATAGACGTTTAAAGGGTGTTATGGATTGATGGTGAAATAGTGGAAATGTTATTGATGAAAGTAAAATTATAAAGTTCCACATACAAGGCTCTGCATACCAATGTCTAGGCTATTGTAGTTAATTAAAAAGTCATATTTTATTCATGGCCTAGTTATGTATGTGTGATGATTATGTTTATTGTTTATTGAATTTAAGCAAAAACAAATCATTAAGAGTCGTGAAACTATGTTTTGTTATGCATGAAAAATAAAGTGAAAAATTTATGAAAGCATAATAAAGTTGAAAAAGAAAAGATGAAATAAAAAGAAAGAAGTTTAAAATTTGTGAAATAGTGGTTGATGATTGAATTATGAGAAGTATGGTGTTTATGTGAAAAATAAAGAAAAGTTTGGTTAGATTTGGTTGAATTGGATGATGGAGAATGTTGAAGATTTTCCTCGGTTTTATATGCGTATACCCTGCATTCCACCACATTATCACAAATTTTTATCCTACCCATCACCCTAGCCACGTTAATTACAAGCTTATTAAAGTCCTTTTTTGATCTTCGTGCACATGATATGGTTATTGTGAAGTGAATCCTTTATCAAGGTCATAGAGTATTAATTGCATTTCGAGTCGACTATTAGGATGAGTGGATACCCTTAAACACTTGCATGAGGGTGTGAGATGTGGGATTTAGGTTCCTAAAATTTGCATTTGAACACACTTTGCATTTGCATTTCATCATTGGTTGGGAGGTGAGGGTTAGAGCTTCATTATTATAAGTTCATCCTTAAATGTGCGGAGTGACCACCTGTGAGCTACTCCAGTCATCCATCTATTAAACTTGCTTGGTTGGTTTTGTCTGACCAGTATGTAGGAAGGATGGTAATTGGGTGCTTGATTGGTTAGCTTTGATCCATGTGTCTTCGGATGTTCTCTTGAGTTATAATGATTATTTTGTTTTTATGGGGTGTAGTTAATTTATTGATTGTGTTTGCTCGGGACGAGCAAAGGTTTGGCTTGGGGGATTTTGATGTGTCTAATATTTATATTATTTTTCTACCCAATTCCCTAATGATTTATGGACTGACCGGGCTCATTTGAGCCAATTTTCATGCTAATAGTGTTCTTTTAGTGTTTTGTGTGGTTTTGTAAAGTTTTATAGGAAACGACCAATTTTCGGTTGATTTTACTACCTAATTTCGGCACTTGAGAGATAAAGATCACTTATGAGAATTTGGAGAATGATTAGAGACATTTTGCAACTCATTGGAACAAATTTGACGTCTCACATGACAAGTTGGAGAAATATTAGAAGTAAAAGTGAAGAATTATGAAATTTAGAAGTGAAGATTTTGACCACTGTCCACTATTTTGGTTATATCTCAAAATCTATACATCGTATTGATCTGATTCTTGTCGCATTGGAAAGAAAATTCAAATAGCTTTCCAACGGTAGGTTATACGCCCCGTGGAATGTCCTGTAACAAAAGTTATAGCGATTTCATAATGACGCTGAATTTCAGAAGCTTCTGTTTCATGATGCGGGCGCACAGAACAAAATTCTTTTGTTCTATGCGGGCGCATGTTATGTTTTTTTTTTTTTTTTGCTGTTTTGCTTGGAGATCAACTTTTTGCGTAATTAATTATTAAAAAGTCCATTAGGCTTGTATTTAAGGCACGATTTCGTAGGAGCACGGCAGAGACTTTTCATTATTAGTTTTTCAGTTTTAAAATCCTAATTAGCTCTCTTAATTACTTTCTCTCTCTAGATTAGGTTAGATTAGTTTATTTTTGTTGAAGAATTTTCAATTCAATACAATTCAATTCAAGTTTCTTTTCCATTCAAGTTTGGTAATTTCTTTTCTCTTTCTTTGTCAATTATTTATAGTTTATGTTTATTAGTTTTATTAGTTCATGTTAATTAGTTTTTGTTTGTTAATTAGTTTATGATTGTTTATTTAGTTAATTATTGTTCTTATTTGTTTATGATCATGAATTTAAATTTGTTTATTGTTTTAGTTTTTATAATTATGAGTGAGTAATTTGTTTTCTAGGGTTTAGGGGATCCATGAACTCATTAATGGACTAGTTTAATTTAAATCGATTAGTTCCTGATTAGTAATAAAATTCCTATTATTGATTTCTATCGATTGCAACTAAATTGTGCGCAGATTTAGTTGTAAGTTTGGTAATTGTCAAAATTGAGGCCGAGAGGTAAGATTACCACAATAAGACCACCGAATAATAGGCAAAATGAGTCTATGCGAGCGAGAGCCGGTAGATGAGTTTTGAGGGAGTCTAAGTTCGAGAGAATTAGTGTGCCCTAGTTTAATGAATTTTGTGGAATTGATTGGTTTATGTTTTATGAATTTATTAATTGTTCATGGTGAACCGATTGCCCTAAGTTTTAGTCAATTTGAGTCAATTCTTAGTTTAATTTTGTTATTAGTTTTTTTTAGTTAATAATTAATCATAACCAAGGCCCTTTTCACAGTTTAAACTTTTTAGTACTAGTAGACTAGTAGTGTTTCATAGCTTCCCTGTGGATTCGATCCCTACTTCCCTAGCTATATTAGTTAGTGTTGTTTGGTTTATTTTTGAGAGGTGTGCGACAATATGCATCAGTATTAAAGGAGGATCGAACAGAGAGACCCAGAAATTTACCCATTAA
The DNA here is from genome assembly GCA_016808085.1 of Suaeda aralocaspica. Taxonomy (NCBI): domain Eukaryota; kingdom Viridiplantae; phylum Streptophyta; class Magnoliopsida; order Caryophyllales; family Amaranthaceae; genus Suaeda; species Suaeda aralocaspica. The sequence continues at coordinate 885,554 of PYUH01004004.1, read as the reverse complement.
GGTCAATTTCAATGGTTGACGAAGCCTTGTAAGCTGTGATTGTTGAAATTGGACAGTGTGAGAGGCAATGGGTGGACATTGATCCATAACATTGTCATCTAGATCAGTAGATTGAACCATAATTTTCCTAGCTTTATTGAACCATTGCGAGGAATTAGCGACAACTTGTCGAAACGTCGGGGTGGAGTTTAGCTTATCAGCACCAGCATTGACCTTAGGTGGAGAGGGTAGAGAATCCATCGAATCCATAAACACTTGCGAAGAAACCAACAAAAAACTAAGAGAGAGAGAGGAGATTGGACAAGGTGCAACTAAATAAAAACAGAGAGGAAACTAACAACTCCTAGAGCCCCAAGCACCAGAGGTGCTTAGAAAAAAAACTATAGAAAAAACTTATTCTACTACAAAGCAGGAGAGGAAAAAAACTAGAGAGAAAAAACCTAAAGAGAGAAACATTTTTTCCGACTTATATAGACTCAAGTTGGAATCCTCTCTTCCCTTGCTTGTGAACAAAATGACTCTTTCATGCCCCATCAACTTCACCAACTTGCTAGATTGCTCAAATGCCATTCCAAAGTAATCGTCAGGGTACATGGGGAAGCTATAAGGAGCTTATCCACACTTTTCTAGTTTTCCTTTTTAGTCTCTATCGTTGCAAGATATCCGCTACTCTTTAAAATCGATACTAGAACATATCTTTGAAACTATTGTCCGGGCTTTGTATGTGGCTAGAAAACATAAATTCTAAAAATATATGATTTTTGTATATGAGGTATAGTTAATTAGTTACACATACCCCCTTTGATTCATATGAAATTCTCTTGCCATAGATTGACAACTTTAATCACTCCTTTGGTCAGCTTTGATCCGTCGGCACAACATTGGTTTTATAATGATAAAAAAGAGTGTCAAACAATATTCACGAACATTTATTTGCTTTGATTCGTCAACACAACATTGATTTTATAATGATAAAAAAGAGTGTCAACCAATATTCACAAACATTTATTTATTTTTTTTATATCAAGGACAAAAGTAACTCCCATTGACAGGAAGTTGAAACAACTCCCAAACAATTTAAAACTTGTAATTAAATTATTGTCCCATAGTTTTGACGTGACTAAAAATAAGACAAAACAAACAACAACCAAATGATTGCGACGTAATTGAAACATGAGTTGTTACATCATTATAACACAATTCATTATTTACAATAATACCACTACTTTCGGCCGGAAATTCCAACTACTACTCTTGGCTGATACTTCCTCATAAAGCCCACAAAATTAGAGTACTTATCAGTTGATATATATAATTTTCAACATTCTTGTGGAAGTATTGAAGGAAATTTTCATATGCATCATTATTCTTTTCTCCATTCAGAAAGTTGTGATATACATATATTATAGTTCGCCCAAACCAGGGAAACTCAGTAACTTGGCTGCTTCCCTCACGTGCAAAAGATTTGGGCTAAATAGTTGGTTGGTTTGAATTTCAAAAGTTGAAATTCCTTCAAAAAGAAAAAGAAATAAAACTCAAAATATCTACCTAACTTATGTTCTCTCTCTTCCAACTGCTAAGCCCAATTTTTTATTCTCTTATACTTTATACGGGAAAAAAATAATGAATCATAAATGGTAGTTGCATTTGTTTCCACCTTCAACCCGCGTAATTGACTTCTGCCCTTTATCATATATCATTCCACTTCTACGTCATGTTTATGGTTTTGTAATGGTAAATTACTGTTTGTGTGCTTGTCGTTGATTTCGTTTGAAGTGTTCATAATAGTTTTGAATCCAGTGATATAACATCTGAATTGAAATACTTCAGTTAATTTGTTAATGACTTAAAAACAAACCAAACTACCTTCAATGAAATCTATCATTGACTATAAAACATTGTTCATTGACTTCAATAAAACGAAAGAATGACTTGAAAACATTTTGTTTATGACATTGTTCATTGACTTCAATAAAACGAAAGAATGACTTGAAAACATTTTGTTTATGATATAATGATTTACATTATGGAAAACATTGTCAGAAAACACCTTTAAATTAGGTCCTTTTGTGAATTGAAATAACACCTTTAAATTATCTTTCATTTAAAAGTAACACTAAAGTCAATGAAAATAGGCTTGATATCTTCATTTTCTGGTAAATTTGGTGTATGTGTTTTACTTGAATTGAAATTCACTCTTTTCTTTTCAATTTAAAGGAGTCAAAGTCACCGAAAAATGATGGAAACTAGCCTATTTTCGTTGACTTTGGTGTTACTTTTTATTAAAAAGTAATTTGAAGATTGTTATTTTACAATTTTTTCTATATTCTGACATGAAACAGTAACTTCTCACTAAACTACCTTCAATATCATCTATAAAATATTGTAATTGACTTCAAAGAAACTAATGACTAATTTGAAAAAATGATTTTTATCCTGACTTCAATCATTCCTTTCAAGTTTCAATGACACAAACCTTTCATTGACTATAAAACATTATAAAATGACTTCAAAAAAAAAAAAAAGGATTACACTTGAAAACAATCTGTTTAAGACTTTAATGAATTATAACATGACATCAAACATTAAATACACATTGAATTACTTTTAATGACATATCTATCATTGACTATAAAACATTTTAAATTGACTATAAAGAAACTAATGACCGACTTGAAAATAATTCTTTCATGACTTCAATGATTTTTATCCTGACTTCAAAAAATTGTACGTTGACTTCAAAAAAATTAATGACCGAAAGGAACATTTACTTCAGAGAAATTTTACATTAACTTCAAACTAATGATTTTTTAACATCAAATATTTTTGGCTCACAACAACTCATTTTGGCGATTCTCCAAACTTGGTTCACACGTGGCAAATTAGTAAGAAGTTCCAACTATTTACCAAAAATTCACACTTTGGGCCATAGGGCCTTTGGAATATACTTTCTCCCGTTATGAGGGCCAAGCCCATAATTGCTTAATCATTTATATGAAATTCGTAATTTCGAAAAAGTAAGATGAGATTCAGCTTCAATTTTCCACTTTAACAAGTCATCCATATTTAGCAAAATGTTGTATAAAATCCTCCACAAATACTTATATACAAAACATTCCGTATATTATAAAAATTATATAAATCGAGCTTCTTGCGTACCTTTTAGCCCGAGTATTAACTTATTAATATCTTGAGTCAAGCTTACCCAACCCAAACTTTGACCGAGTAATAACTGTGTTGATCATGAGTTACTCACGAGTTGTGTTGTCTCATAAATACCCGTAAGCACATGTACCTAATTCGGGCAACGTCTTGACAAAGATTGAGAAAAAATTTGTCACTAATAATTCGGCAAATGGTAATAAAATCGTTTCGTGACCACAATAATTAAACATTAGCCACTAGCGCCGGTGCGGTAGCGGCTGCAAGTAGTCTGGTACGAAACCAATCCATTTATCAAATGCGATGACCAACTAGTTTCATTTCAAAAAAAAAAAAAAAGTAACGGTCTTCAGTTTTCTAATGCAGCAATCCTACCAAAATACTATACTCCCTCCAAATCACCACCCTTAAAATCCCTCCTAATTTCCCCCTCAATCATTCTCAACCGTCGATTTCACCACCTACTAAATCGTCTACTGTTTTTTTATTTCATTTTTTCAATTAACCACTTTCAAGTTCAAAATTTTTTCCGTTTTGCGCTTCTTTCTTCTCCACTTTACTTCCTAAACCTTTTTTTTTTCTCACAAAAATCCCCAAAATAATTTGATTCAATTTCTAGGGTTTAATTCACTGTTTTCGATCTTAATTTCACCTAAAATGGAAGATCTCGAAACTTCTTCGCAAATTAATTCACATACTTCATTTGATGAATTCTCTCTCATCGATGTTTCTGCTTCTGATGATGATTTTCTATTGGCTTCTTCTTCAGGTTTTTTATTTTATTTTTCTCGAATTTTACGTTTATTTTCGTAATTTATTTCATTTGAATTTTTTTTTGTTTAATTTGGATTTTTAGTTTGTTTGTATAAGATTTAGTGCAACTGATTTCTGGATTACTTTGATGTTTGCTGAATTTTTGGTTTCCCTAATTTTACTCTAACCCTAATTGCGGTAAACGGTATTATAATTTTAAACTTATTGCTCTGATGATGTATATAAGTAGAAGTGACAAATTGATAATTGAAAAAAATTAGTGGTTAATTTAGTGGAAGTGATAATTCCTAAATTTTGAAATTAAGCTGTTAATTTTTATTAATCAATTTGCCAATTTGTTTAGCTCATTGTACTTAAACTTAGGTTTGTGTTTTGTCGAAAGGAGTTTCGATATTTGAGTAGTTATTAACCATTAACAATCTTCATTTCTGGGGAATTAGTGGAAGGATGGCTTTAGGAAGTGAATTTGAACTCTCATGATTTTGTTAGCTGTTGTTTGTTACAGCACTAATGGCGCAGCTAGAGTAGAGGAATGCTCACATTTCGTGCGAAGTTGCGGTTTTGTAAGCAACTAAGCATGACTTTCTTGTATGTACAAATGCACTATACAAAGCCTAGTGTGTTTGGTTCTTTAATAACAAGTAAGATGAAGAAAATAAAATAACTTTGGATGATTTGAAGAACTTTTTTGTTTTGAGCTAGTAACTAGTAAAGTTCATTTTATGCCTAAAATTGTGTATAAAGTATTGTGTTAGAGTGTATGACATATAAGCATTTGCATGTTGATCTTAATGGGGCGATTAGCGATTATGCCTTGTGGCAAATTGACTGAGTTGTTCTATTTTATGGTTATTTTCGATGTTTGTGTATTCAAATTCTGAGATATGCCTTTTCTGATTTTAAGAAAGTCATTCTTTCCCTTTTAATCAGATAAATATATTGATTAGCGGGACTTAAAAAAAAATCAATGCATGTAACAATCGTAATACTCCCTCCGTTTCTAAATGTTTGATACGTTTATAATCTTGGCACTATTCATAAGATGGAGAATCTTTTAAATTACTTTCAATGTATAAAACATAATATAGTCATATACGGTCTTGTTTGATTCATCTCAATGAGTGCGTTATTAATATCCAATTATTATATTTTTTGCATATACACAACAAAAGATATTTAAGGTCAAACAAGGGCATTCATACGTGCAAGTCAAAACGTATCAAACAAATAGGAATGAAGAGAGTAGCATTTTTCATGGACTTTGTATTACTCCTATGTGTATGAATTTATTTCTACTTGTAGTGTTTGATGGTGGTTATGAGCAATTGATTGTATTAATTGGGTTCCTCGAGTATAATTTTTGTTTTTTCTTATAATTTTCTTTGTTCTTGCTAATGTGATATTGTTTGAGGAATTAGTGTTTGTTTTTGAATTGTTGGGTTGATCAGCAGAAAAATATATTGGTGTTATGTATGCTTAGAAATATCCTCTTGTTTGATGGAAACAGAACCCAACATGGCAGGCAATCCAGGCAACAATGTCAAAGAAGTTGCTACAACCCAGCTGGCAGAATCTTTGGATTTACCGAAACCCAGAAAAGCTGGCAAGTGTAATCTGCGCAAGAGTTTGGCTTGGGATAGTGCATTTTTTACGAATGACGGTATGTAGTCAATTATTGCTAGATTCATTAATTCTGTTTTTCACCTACATTGAGATGATCTGTTGTTGTTTGTGTCTACATTTACAGGAGTTCTTGATCCTGACGAGTTGTCTAGCATAATTAAGGGAACTGAGACAGGTGTGAAACAAAATTTATTTCTACCTGGTATCCAGGAGGAAATTAGCAAATCTACGGATTCTACCTCCTCTCTTCAAAGTGATAATTTGATGCTGGAAAGTCTTGAGGCTGATCTTTTCAGTGACATAAGAGCTTCAATTCAAAAATGCAGCAAGTCTTCCACTACAGGAAATAGCCGTGACAATGGAATTCATGGAGAAGATGAATCCAAAACAGATTGTTGTGAGTAATCTGATGCTCTCTCTTACTAGCATTTTGAAATTATGTTCTTGAGCATTTGTTGGGTGATGACAATTGTCCTAGTTCCATTCCCCTTGTTTCATCTGATTATTCTGATCTGTAGGCGTTGTGGCTAGGTGAAACTACAGTAAAAACATTCTTGTTATCAGCAGTTCATATTTTTCATATTTACGGTTTTGCTACCTAGATTGAAGTCATCTTCAGTCTTAGTAGTTAGTCCAATGAGAGTGACAGAAAAGTTTAGGCTAGAAATTTAATGCTCATGATGATACTTGCAAAAAATTTATGTTTAACACCCCTCAATTTTTTGGCTGATAGATTTAGGCCAAATGTTTAGCAAGAATTGCAGTAAATTGGAATTGGGCAATGCAATAGTTTCTATTTCTTTTTGAACCCTGATTTTAGGTTTACCAGTACATCTGTGTGACTGGCGGTATGTTGTAGTTAGCATTGGATCCTGGAATCTTGGCTTGTTTATGTGCATAAGTTACAATGCATTAGCATCTTTCCTGTTAGGATGTAGCAGTGTTTAAATGTTCATGTTGTACCTGACTAGTGCTCAACGAAGATGAAGTCTAAGTTGCATCATCACTTTTAGTGGGTCTGATGCTTCAGCGATGCCTTTTTAGTTATCATCACACTATAGATGTTTTTGTAACACAAGTTTACTGATTAGATATCTGATTGTGCTTATTTTCAAGTGCAAACTATCCCCTATATGTTTTTGAATTTTAACTAATTGTTCTCTGATTTGCTGATTGTGCTGATTCACCGATCATTTTCTCTGTCCTTTTGCAACTAATTGTGTATTTGTGTTTGTTGTTTCTCCAGCAAGAAAGATAGTTGAGCCATCTTCTCGCAAACTGGTAAGCTGAGTGGTGAAGCTTTTGATAGTTTGATTATTTTAGTGAATTTAATTGCTTTTATTGTGATCCTTGTAGATGAAGCCCAAATCAGTCCCCAACAAATTTTATTCTGGTGTGCAGGGGTCTATGAAATCAGTAACAAAGGCATGTTATTAATTTGTAGTGTCATCATCCACATTGCTGCTTTCTTAATCTGCTTTTTTTTTCCTCTTTTAATTCTGTTTTTAGCAATGGTTTTAGGCTTTTAGCATATTGCTGTAACCTCGTACATAGTATAATGGTATTCTTCCATTTTCTAAGTAGTACCCCCTTTGTTCCTTGAAATAATTTTACATCAAGGCTTTGCTTGGAGATCAAATATTCTTGGTAGAAAGAGAAGGGGATGGAGGGTGGAAAAGAAAAAAAAGTTACTCCTTATGGTTTACTTGAAATAGAAATGTGAAAATATTGGGTGCAGTATTGTTGTACGGATTTAGTGAGGACTTCTTTTTATATATGAATTTTTGTGTGTTATAATTATAGTGATGAATAATTATTTTGGAATAGTAATTTGTGCTTTCAATGATTTATTTGAACTAACTTAGCATTCTCGTTTCATAATTAAGCCGCCTGTCAACCGTAGCAGAGATCCTACATTGGTTTCAAGGCAGCTAAAAGCAGCGGCTAGACCAAGTTCAGCAGCAACTACTAAAAGATTGCCGGAAGATGGTGGTCGTGCCAAACAAGAAGTGAAAGCAGCAGGAAATGTGAAAGGTATTTGATTTTCTAGTCAAAATTACCCTTTTATAACATTTCAATTTTCTGACTATGTGTTTAATTTAGTTTCAATGGGTGCAGGAAAAAAAGCTTCATCTTCAGAAGCTGTACATCTAGTTGATTCAAGAAAGCCTTTAATTAAAGCTCCCATATCCAAAATTTCTACAACTTATTCAGCACCAACAAGAAAGCCTTTGGCTAAACCTTCGGTTGTGCCCAAAGTTTCTGCAGCTTCAACAGTATTGAAAAACAAAACATCACACAGTGCACGCTCTTCATGCGACAGCTCAAGTAGTTCAGTATCTGAAAATGTTCAAAAATCTCAAACTGGAGTTATCAGAAGAAAGTCAGACAAGACTGTCAATTTGCCATCTGTTCCTAAACATAAAACCTTTTCTAAAGTTGCAGAGAAGGTGAAATCTCAAAATAATGGGTCTCGTCTCTCAGCATATGTGAAGTCTACAGAAAATCTCTCTTCTAGCATATCGCCAGCAAGTTCTATTAGCGAGTGGTCCGTAGAGTCCTTTTCTTCAACAGCCACACTTAATCAAAAGCATTTTGGCTTGAGTCGTTGTTCCGCTTCGTCCTTGGATGTTCCTGTTGATAGCAATGCTTGTGGAAATCTGCAATATCCATCCACTGATAGTGCTTTGGGTGTGTTTGACGATCAGGTACCAGGGAATCATGCTCAATCTGTGAAGCAACTTTCAGCAGAGAGTGCTGTGTCCAATAGGACCAACAGTCATACAGGCTTTGCTAAACCATCAGGTCTTCGATTGCCATCACCAAACATTGGTTTCTTTGACGGGGTTAGTTTTTCTAACATATGATACTTTTTAAAGTTAATTAGTAAACTTAACCTGCTTTTGTTTTGAATACAGTCTGAGAGTTGAGGTTAAGGTTGGTTATGTCAAACGGCACAATATCACTACCTAAAACTGGCAAGAAATAACTTATTGCTGGGTTAAGGGATTGTACTAGTTCCCTTGTTTTTGTGTTCAAAATCTGTCTTATCATTGTTAATGTTATATATTGTTTATTCTTTACATAATTGAGGAAATTCTTGCACAGGCAAAAGGCGGTGCCAAGACACCTAGCAGCAGTTTACGATCTCGTTCAGCCTTGCCAACCACAATTCCTAGATCAGTAGCAGGGTCAATCAGCTCTTCTGGGGCTAAAATCAAGACAAAGCTTAGTGCTTCTAAAATGACAACAGCACCTGCTGGAACTGTCAAGCCCAAACAGGAAGTGACTGATGCAAGCCTGGAAACAACTGTACCTTTACCAGATCACTCCCCTGATGTGAAAAATCCATCTGGCGTTAAGCATATTGATAATAATGCTGAAACTTTAGATAGCATGAGAATTATTCCGCCAAATCCTATTGTAGAAAAAAGTGAACATGTATCCGAGGTAGTACAAACATGTTCTTGATACTCAACTGCTCAATATTTAGATGCTCCATAAATACCGCTTAGGCTCAGGCGATCCATGTTGTTATGTGTCGTATTATGTATATTTTTTTTCAGTAACTGTAAGGAGTATTAAAAAAAATATTTTTTTTTTCAGTTGTGCAAATGTATTTAAAAAATTACATAACTTTTTCATACAAATTCAAGATCCCGATCAAAACTTCACCACGCTAGGTACCATGGTCGTGGCATGAAAAGTGAAACCTACATGCCGCGTGAAAATAACATGCTAGTACCATGGTAGCGGCATGACAAAAACACGCCGGCACCCCTACTTTAAGACCACTTCTTGGTGCCCGAGGCACGACGCACCAGAAGCTCACGCACGGACTTAGTCGTGGTCCAACGATGATCTGCGACGTGCAACGACAATTGCTCATCCTAGAGCCTAAGGAGGTTCTTAGAAAGGTCGGAAAACTCATGGGAGAGGTCCATGAGGCCATAAGAGTCAAATGGTCCATAGAAGACTAGGTCTTTAATTTAAGTTAAAAAAAAATACAATTTTTGTGTCAATCCAGTATTGCCCTGCAGCACTAAAATTTCCTGAACGTAGCCTACTATAAGGGATATCCTCTCCCTTGGCTGGAAGGCCCAAGGAAGGTCCCATGCAGTTGGCACATGGGCATGCTTGGTTCCTTAGCTCGGCTAGGTCAAGCATGAGGCTATGTGATAGAAAGGTGTGTTGGTTGGTAATTGGATATCGGACATGAGCGGATCGTGTCTCGGTGCATTTTCGGCGAAGTGTTAGCTTGTGCGTGTCCTCGTAAGTAGTTGCTTGCTTGGACGCTCGTATAGGAAGAGACACATTGGTTTGTGAGTTTACTCATGAATCAAGGTGTTGTTGCATTTGTGCCCATTGGGAGTGTGACGTGATTCTACTGGATAAAGACTACGAGATTTATCCAGGCTAATGGGGATGTGTCACTTGATCAAGTGATGCAATGATCAGTGTTCCAGGATGCTTGGGATATGTTGCTTTGTGAAGCATTACAAGGCTTAATAGAATTTTGATGTACATAGTTTTTATAGGTCGTTTACACCTTATTTTCGGTCTTTCTAATGCCTAATAATGAGTTTTTGGCCTTATTTGGTTCATCTTATGTTCTTTGGCCATTTTGAGTGTGATCATTGAGTTTTATTGGTTTTCAATAATTGTGGAGCATTGTACTCTAATTTTATCTCCCATAGTTGTTACACGCGATTTTGGTTTGAATTGTGTATTTAGGTGCGGATCGGATGAGGTGATATAGGACTACATTGGGAAACGTGCCGACAACAAAATACAAGAAGAATAGAAGTGAAGAAGTTGAAGATCGTCAAATCGATCTGGCTTGGCATAACGAGCCTACCTTCAGGCGCATAGTACAAAAGCCCTTGTTCAATGCAGGTGCATTTAACTCTAGGCCCTCCATCACAGGCAAATCTATGCTACCTGTGGGCGCATAAAGCAAACCCATTTTGTTCTATGTATGTGCAGGTTAGCTGGAAAACGACTGAGAGATCAACTTTTGCGTTTTTTAATAATTAAAATCCATTAGGCTTGTATCTAATGCACGATTTTCTAAAGCCAAGACCTATGCACTTTCATAATTAATTTTTTCAGTTTTAGAATACATAATTAGTTCTCCTACTTACTTTCTCTCTCTAGATTAGTTTAGTATTAGTTTTAGAACTTTTATTGAAGATTCATTGATTCATCAATTCAATTTTAAGTTAATTCAATTCAAGTATGGTAATTTTTCTTTTCTCTTCATTAACCAATTATTTATATTTCAAGTTTATTACTACTCTTGTAAACGATTAGTTGCAACAAAGGGGTAATATTTGTGAGTATTAAAATAATAATTTATTGCAACCAATCATTTACGGAGGTAGTAGTTTTATTAATTAATTAGTTTATGATTGTTGATTTATTTTATTGTTGTTTTAATTTCCTTATGATCATGAATTCCAATTTGTTTATTGCTTTAGTTGATAAAAGGTTGCCGCGGGCCCGCGGTCCTATCAAAAACAATAACCTAACTCTTCCTTCTAATTATGTAGTAGAGCAAGTAAGAGTCGATGCCACGGAGAAGGATTAATCAAATAATGATTGCTATAAATTATAATTGGCAAAGCTGGTAAAAATAGGAGATTGAGAAATTAAACTATAGACTAACAAGATAAAAGTATGAATAAATAAAACTCTAGAATTAAGTATCCCCACTTATATGAACTAATAATGTAATCCTTAATCTCTCCCCCAACTAATCAAAATAAACTCAATAGGATAGATGCACCCTTAAAACACCAAAAATTTCTTTCGATTCATCAATGGCTTCCCTAATAATGAAATCGTACCTATTTTCATGCAGTCATGCATAAAGACACTGGGAATATCATCCTATAAAATCCTAATAAATAATACTCACTATTTTCATGTCAATAAAACTTTCTTAATTTTGATTAGGGTTCAAATATCGTGCAAGAGTCAACTTTTTTTGCGAACCTAATCACATTTAATAAATATTATTTCTAGTCAGTTACTGATAAAAAACCAACCCTAACAAAGCTGAGAACGAAATATTATTTAAATTGGAGTGAGGGTTCAACTTAGTCCTAGATTAAACACTACTCAAACATAATAAAAAGAGAGAATAGAACAAAGCTAGAAAACATAAAACAATAAATAATAAAGGAATAAGATAATTGGAGATTTAATCAAGAAAAAATCTTTATACTGCTGCATGTTAATGCTAACAAAAATACAAGTGATTAGGCTTCTCCTCGAGAAGCTAATATTAGCACTCCTAGGATTAATATTGGCATTCCTCACTGTTAGTAGAACACATGAAAATCCATTCTTACAAATAGAATTCCAATATTAATATAAGGAGTGCTAATATCATATCCTTTCTCCTTGCTGTCTACAGAAAACGAAGTGGCTGAAGAGCAGTCCCTCCACACAAAAACATGTAGAACAAAACAAAGCCAGCCAGCGTGTGCTGGTTTTAGTCCTGATCCGCTGGATCAACTTCGGTAGGATTTAGCTTTCGTTCTACGCATCGAAATAGGGCGTGTGACCTATCATTATGAGCTCTTTGAATCTAGTTTTCAACGCAACTTGAGTCGCATCAATCCGATGGGTATATCTCCAAATATGACAAAAAATGGTGAGCTTTGGTCAAGCTAAACTTTCACAAGCATCAATGTTTCTTCACTTTTAGCACAAATTCACCCCAATAAGCTACGCCATGACCCTCATGGATGCTAAATAGACTTCATATCATGATAATCCTCGAGTGAAATGTCCATAATCTTCAACTCTCTTATTATAATCATCCACTTCGCTCAACTTTGCTACGAAAGCTTCCAAATAGCTATAAAACTACCTGAAAAATTAAGAAAACCAGAAACAATACATAATAGAGCAAAAAATGGATAATACATGCAATTAATGCCTAAAATACAACTATATAATCTAATATGCCCGAAATATGCACCTAAACACGCCTAAAAACCCTATATAAATGTGATTCATCATTGGTTTTCATAGTTATGAGTGAGTAGTTTATTTTGTAAAGTTTAGGGGATCCATGAATTCGTTAGTGGACTAATTTAATATTAATCGATTAATTCCTAATTTATATTTAAACTCCTATTATTGATTTCTAATGATTGCAATTAAATTTGCACAAGTTTAATTGTAAGTTTGTTAATTTGTTAATTTGTTAATTTTTGAAATTGAGGCTAAGAGGTAAGGTTATCACAATAAGACCACCGAATTATAAGCAAAATGAGTCTAGGCAGGGGATCAAGCCGCTAGAAGAGTTTTGAAGGAGTCTAAGTTCGAGAGAAGTAGTGTGCCCTAGTTTAATGAAATTAGTTGGTTAATGTTTTATGAATTTGGTAATTGTTCATGGTAAATTAATTGCCCTAGACTTTAATTTATTTGAGTCATTTCCTATTATTTTCCGTCATTAGTTTAATAGTAGTTTAATTAATCATAATGATCCCTTGATATAGTTTAGACTTTATAGTATTAATAAGAGTTTAATCAGTTCGCTAAGAATTCGATCCCTACTTTCCTAACAGGTACGTAATAGCATGCATCAGATTTTTGGCACTAGAGGTTTCACAAAAGCATCATATCATACATAATATATTGAAGCGTGTCATTATATTAATAATAAAATAGACCATTTTCCACTTATATTTTTTTAAAATCTAATCAAAACAAATTTTATTTATAACCAATTACCCGAATGGCAAAATATAATTTTAAATATGTAATATTATATATATGAACAAATTAATTAGCAAAATATATAATTATTGGCAAAATAAAAGAACACCTGAACAGAGTTGAGCGGATTAGAGGTGAACTGAACTGAACTGAGCTTAACTATATACATATATATTATTTTATTCATAATATTTTATTCTTCATATTTCGTAGTATATTTGTTCATATTATTATTATTATTATTATTATTATCATTATTATTTTGTGCTTGAACTTTTTTTTGTTCATAATATTATTAGTGTGTTCATAATATATTTCTGAAACATTAATCTTCATCGTTTTTGTTTATATATAAGTTTATAATAAAAAAAAAAACATTTATGAAACTAACATTCAGCAAATGAAACAAAAAAATAAGTGAAATATCATATACAAAAATATTATTATATCGTGGACTACCATTCACAAAATATGAAAATGTATTACTGATTTTTATTTCATGATATGTAAACTAGCAATAACGAAAACTATTTTGTTTAATAGTCATTAATGGATTAATATCAAAATTATTACTATGTTATTACTCCATATTTAAAAATCAATAGTCATAGTTAATCCATAAAAAATATAGTCAAAAACCAATAATATAATAAAAAATCAATAGTTAAAAATCAATAATCAACAGTAATAAATAAATAAATACATAATTAAAAATCATTAATCTTTAATAAAAACTTTCAGTACGGTTCAATTTAGTTCAGTTCCAATCAGTTCAGCTTAATTCAGCTCAACTCAATTCAATTCAGCTGGTTTCAGCCGAAGTAAACAAGAACTAAATATGGAATGTATATCTTGCTATTCAACTACTTTACTCATTTAAAAACCTTTGATCAATTATTGCACCTTTTTATGATTTGTGTTTCAAAAAAATTTTTATGTTTTTATACTTATAATTTTACATTTTTAAGACAAGTCAATAATAATAAGATTTTTTGTACTCCGTGTATACAGTTATATACTCCCTCCGTTCCCTATTATTCTTGTCGTTTACTATTCACCCTTTCATTTTGATATATGATATAATAATAGTGGTGAGGTCAAATTGGGGTAATAATTGATGAAAGAGAAACAACTTGCAACTAATAGTGGGTGATGTATGGGTCCATCTTAATAAAAAATATTATAAACCTAATAAAGTTGTTTGGTAAAGAAAAATATGGAACATCCCAAAAGCATATGTAAAGAAAAATAGGGAACGAAGTGAGTACTATTTTTTATCATAACTTCCCAATACACTTCTTTAAATATCAAAATTTGTCGTTACACTTTTTATAAAATTACAAAAACATGATGTAAAAAACTTTATGTTGAGATGATTCTAATTTACAAGATCTCATATGACTACATTTTTTCATACATATTGATAGAGTATATAAACTAATCTTGAGCCTCAACCATCAACTTAAGCTTTTGGTTGAGATGATCCTCTAATATGGTATCAGAGCAACGTAACTCCAAGATCACGGATTTGAATCTCATCCACCTCTCACTTTCAAGAGAAATATTAATTAGCTCCGGGTATAGGAGGACCCATGATCCATCCACATTTCAAGCTCTAACGGGCTCTCATGTGAGAAAGAGTGATAGGGTATATAAACTATTGCTGGGCTTGCACCATCAGCTTAAGGTTCTGGTTGAGATGATTATCTAATACATATCATAAAGATATTTCATTTTAAAGTTTTTTTTCTCCTTGTACCCTAAATTCCATCGTAAATAAATTTTATGAATAGAGCGGGTATTTTTTTTTTCTAGCAAAATTAGAGGAAAAAAAAATTAAAATTGACTAATTTATATTTAAATTTTAAAAAAAGTTTTTAAAATAGGAAACTTAGATAAATTTATATTAAATTTTTATTGATAAATATATTTAATAAAAAAAGCTATATATTTCTAATAATTTAGTACTTATAATTATGAATTGATTTTTTAATATTTTGTTTGAATTTATTATATCCAGCTTCTCATCCATTATAATTTATAAATTTATAAAATTTTATTTAAAATAGAATTTTTTTTTATAGTTTCTTCATAGATTTATAAAAGGATAGAATTTGTTAATTTACATGTGTTTTCTTAAGTGAAATCAACAATAAATAATAATAATAATAATTAATAATAATAATAATCCATGTTATAGTATTATGTATATATATGTATGTATATCAATATATTTATTTTTAATTTAGACAATTAGCCATTTATAAATTAGTTATAATGCTCTGCATTCAGGGCGGGCTTATCACGAATAAATGAATAATGCCATCATTGCTCTTGAATTGTTTCACACGATGAAGAAAAAAAGTAAGGGAAGAAAGGATAGCCGGACATGTTTAAAGCTTATGAAAGGGTTGAAGGGGTGGGACAATTGTTGTTGAAAATGGGATTTGATGGACGTTAGGTGAATTTAGTGATGAACTACGTCTCCTCGGTGAAGTATTCTTTAGTGATCAATGGGGGTGTCTTGATAAGTTAATATTTTATGCATGTTTTACCCCCGATCTCGAGTGATTTTTAGCTCTAATGTGGCTCGTTTGAGCCATTTCTACCTACTTTTTCTATTTCGAGTGCTTTTTTGTGTTCTTTAGAAGATTTTGCAGGAATTGGTGATTTATCGTTTTATTCCGAGCCATTTGAAGAGTTAGTGGAGAGTTTGAAGTCATTTAGGAAGCTTTGCTAAGGATTAGGACTGTTAAAGAAGCATTAAAGAAGTAATTAGAAGAAAACGAGCGAAGAAACCGAAGCCCCAACCCACCTGGCAGTTCACCCGAGTCGAAGGCGGTGCGCCCGAATGGGTGTTGTTTCGCCCGGGTCACCCGAGCAGGCTGCTCCGAAGGGCTTTTCACGCGTTTTTCCTCTTGTTTTGGGCCTTAGAATATATATGTTTTTACTCCTAATCACTTGTACGAAGTCATTATCATATTTTTAGTTTTCTAGCAGTAGTTTTCTCTCTCTAAGTTGTGAATACATTTAATCATTCAATTCAATATAGTTCAAGTTTTCCATTCAACTTTTCTTTGTTCTTATTTTAATTCATGTTTTTAGTTTATGTTCGCTTTTAGTTTTTAGTTTTAGTTTTGGTTTTTATTAGTTTTTTTGTGCCTCAGTTTTATGTTCTTGATTAGTTTAGTTATTATTGATTAGTTTAGTTATATTTGATTAGTTTGTTAGCCTTTAATTATGTTGTTAGTTTTATTTTCTTTTGTTGATTTAAATTTCTATGTTTTTAGTTATGTGTGAGTAGTTCCTTTTCTAGGGCTAGAGGATCCATTGATTAATTTCAATGCGTTGTTTTATGATTAATTAACATGGTTTTTGATGTTTCTGAATTCCTATTCTAGGGTCGAAAGTAATTCGGATTAAAACCGAAAACCGAACCAAACCAAACCATTTTGGAAATTTGGATTGGACTTTTTTGTAATTTGGTGCGGTTTGAATTGTAAATTTTTTATTTTTCGGATTTCGGTTTGGATTCGGACGGGACCCCTCGGGGGACCGTACACCGAACTTTAGACCGAATAGTAATAAACCTTTAAGTCCTTAATGACCTTAAGCCTACTACTTGTTAAGTAGTTAAGCCCAAAACACCAAAAGCTAGTAAAATCCTAAAATTCTCTATCATCCTTTTTCAAAGTGTGTGTAGTATTTGATTTATTGGATAGTAGTACAGATTATTGCTACAAATATATTAAGCAAGAATATAATTGTTGTAAAAAAAATATATCTTTAAAATTCGGATTGTATTGGATCCAAAATTGTAAGACCGAATTTAGGTGGATTGGATTGGATTGGACTGAAATTCAATATGGAATAGATTGGTCTCAAATTTCAAAGTCCAAAAATATATGGTTTGGATTTGGATTGAGCAATAATCCAAACCATAGACCGAACTTTCACCCCTATCCTATTCTCAATTTGTATTGCTTTATATTAGCCTGGTTTGATTGTTAGTTTGATATTGTCGAAATTGATGCCAAGAGGTAAGATTACCACAATTGGATCATAGGGATAATAGGCAAAACGAGTCTAAGTGAGCGAGAGCCATTAGAGGAGTTTTGAAGGAGACTAGATTCCAGAGAATTAGTGAGCCTTAGTTCAGGAAGTCAATAATTTCTCAATTAATTGTTATTTAATTCATTAGTTAGTCTATGGTGAACCGATGTCCTAGGCTTAGTTTATTGATATATTTTCGTGTTTGATTTCTTCCTTAGTAGTAATTAATCTATTAGTTGGAAACCAATTCAAAGGCCCTTTTCAGTAAAATAACTTTTTAGAGTTAGTAGAAGTTCGCTGCTTCCCTGTGGATCCGATTCCTACATACTTCCCAATCTACATTAGTTGGAGTTGTAGGGTATTTTTGATAGGTATACGACTGTCCCTTTCATGTCTGTGGTTCGATTTCTCCAAGTAGAGGGTTGAGACGGGGTACTCTGCTCTCTCCTTACCTTTCCATCTTAGTTGCAGGTGGTTTCTCCAAAATGATCCAACATCGAGTAGAGCAAAGTTACATTCATGGAGTGAAGGCTAGTCGTCAAGAACCGGGATTTCTCATCTTTTTATTTGCAGATGATAGTTTACTTTTTGTTAGAGCCAATTGACGAGAATGCTCATATTTAGTTGATATTTTCAACCAATATGAAGCGACATTAAGACAAAAAATAAATTATGATAGGTCGGAGGTTTCTTTTAGTAGAGGGGTTAATACTGAGCAAAAAGAAGATATTAGGGGATCCTACATATGACACAAGTTGAGCTACATGGCAAGTATCTTGGTATCTCAAATATCATAGGAAGATCGAAGAAGGTTATCTTTGAGACCCTAATGAAAAGAATATGGAAGAAATTGCAAGGTTGAAAGGAGAAAGTACTTTCATGAGCAGGAAACAAAGTTCTCCTTAAGTCAGTAAATTAAGCCATCCCTACTTACTATATGAGTGTCTATAAATTGCCTACGGGGTTGTTTGATAGAATACATGGAGCTATGGCAAATTTTGGTGGGGGCAAATTGAGGGGAAAAATAAGATCCATTGGAAGCGACGAGATTCCTTATGTACTTGACCTTATGTACCCTCAAGTACGTGCTTGGAGGCGGCATGGGGTTTCGGGACTTAGATGTTTTCAATAACGCACTACTTAATGGTCAGCTGATCTAGGGCCCAAATACACTTTTGGGTAGGGTAATGAAGGCAAAGTACTACCCTCATGGGGAGTATTAAATTTAACGGCGTCTCTGGGTTACCAAATTAGTTGTGTGTGGAGAGGCTTGTGCGGGGGGTGGGGGTGGGTGGTTGGTAAGGCATTGACAAAGGAACACATGTTGTGGCGCATTGGACATGTTGTGGGAGGTTATGGAGCATTAATGAGATTTTATCTATTCTAATCTAATCGTATTAAACGAACATAATTACTTCAATATGTCAAGTTACATAGGAAGACTTAGGCCGTGTTCTCGTCAACTTAGAACTTATTTTCGCTGATCTGAATTTATTTTTGCTGAACGGAACTTATTATTGCTGAAATCATTGACAATTTATTAAGGATTGAAACTTATTTTTGCTAAAAATAAGTAAAAATAAGTCGAGGAGAACAGGGCCTTAGTCAATGATATTAAAGATAAGAAGTTAATCATACAAAAATCTCTATACCAAATAAGAAAATTGATCAATAAGATAGATATAAAAAGTTAAAAATAATATTGTTAAGATAGATATATTTTATAAGATATAAATACAGAGTAATTAGTTATACAAATTAGATATCAATAATCTAAAAAGGGCACATGTGAATAGTGTCAATGGGTGAAATACAAGTATTAAAAAAATATTTATAATTATTTGTTGACAAAATGTGTTAAATCTGATAAAATTCACATATCATACAAATATGCATATAATAACAATAAATGAAATTTATGTTAGTAATATTTATTCTGGATAAAAAGTAATAATAAATCCCACACATCAAATAGCTTATATATATATATAGATATATAGAGAAGGGATCTCATGAAAACACTCCTAATAGTTGAAAACCTAAAAACTTTTAATCTCAACCATCAATAATAAAATCAACGGTTGCAACTGATTTATCTAATCTTTTACATATTATTTTCTAATTTAATTTTTATTTCATTTTCTTCATTCTCTCCTCTCTCCTCTCTCTTTCTCTATGGAACCACACCGCCATTACTAAACCTTCGCCATTGATGAAATTGCTTCTCTGCTGGTATGTTTCTGCTTTTATTATTCTCTATTTTCTTCCTTTAAGCTGAATTTCAGTTCAATTAATCAATTTCAGTTTGAATTATTGTGAATTTCAGTTCGAATTATTCTCTATTTTCGATCTAAACCCTAACCTTTTGTCTTGCGATTTTTTGATTTCTTAATCATACATTTGAAATTCAAATTTATATTCCTAATTACACAAAATTCAACAACAATAAGTATAATTTTGACGACGCTGCAATTCGCAACAACTGTAGATCGCAATTACCACTAAAAAAACCTAATCATGTGTACTTCTTCGAGAAGAAACTTCGATTTCAGTTTCAGAACAAATGATGATGAATTTCATCTTAAAACCCTAATTCAAGGTATTTTCTAACATTATCGAACGAAATTGCTACGATAATTGGAAGAAATTACGAAGAATTGCTACGATAAAGAGAGAGGAGAATTCAGTTCACACCTTTGAGTTGGCGGGAAAAGGAAGAAAAACAGTAAGAAAAACACTGAATTTCAAAATTGAATCGAAGTTATGGTTGTAAGATAATTCTGATTTCTTAATCGTTTGGTGATTAATTAGGGTTTGGATGACTTCTTCGTGTAGTTTCATCATTGTTGATTAATTAGTGCTCATTATTCCAGGTGCCGAAAATTAGGTATATGATTTCAATTTTCGTCGTTTGATTGTTTTGTTGATATTTGACGATTCTTTGCTGAATTCTCCAGTTTCGTTATTTGATGATTATTGCAATTTCGTTGGTGATTGTTTAGGGTTTCATGTATTAAGAGGCTATTTGATATCGATCTAAACCCTAACTTTTTGTCTTGCGATTTTTTGATGAGATGATTTGTGTAGTTTCATCGTCTGGTGATTAATTAGGGTTTGGATGACTTCTTCGTGTAGTTTCATCATTGTTGATTAATTAGTGCTCATTATTTCAGTTGCCGAAAATTAGGCATTTGATGTCAATTTTCGCCGTTTGATTGTTTTGTTGATATTTGACGATTCTTTGCTAAATTCTCTAGTTTCATTATTTGATGATTATTGCAATTTCGTTGGTGATTGTTTAGGGTTTCGTATATTAAGAGGCTATTATTGGTGAAAATTAGGTATTTGATGTCGATTATTATTATTATTTTTTGTTTGCTGTTATCTATGTGCTATCCTCTTTTTGATACTTAGTTTAGACTAGTTGTCACTTGACCAAGTTGATTTGGTTGTTGTATACTTGAATGAGAGTGAGTCTTGAACGAGAGGGAATGAGAGGGGGATTCAAGCATTTTTTTATTGAATTTGTGTTCCTAATTCACAAAATAGGTTAACATTTAACATCAAAAAGGGTATGTTTAGTGGCAAAACGGGTAATTATATTTTGCTGCTCTTTTTTGCTATTGCCATTGCTAATGCAAGTTATGTTATTGTTGTTTGTTATGTATAATAGTTACTACTGGTTTAATGTAACTTACAATTGTTAGTCTAAAGTTAGTTATCATTATACCTTATGTTTGTCATTTTTAATAGGAAAAATGGTTTTGATTAAAAACCCTTCAAGTTACACAACTCGCCAAAAACAACAAGGAAGGTTAATTTCAAGGAATCATTGATTGAATCTCCTGAACACCAAGAGAGTGATGTAAACAATGTAATCAAGAAAGCTGTGGGAACCATTACAAGGATTAACAAAAAGAAGCTTCCTAAAGAACCTTCGAAAAAGGTTGATGATGAAGATTACATACCAAGTGCTGATGATCTTAAGGAGACAACATTGGAAAATGTTGGAAAAAAGGGAATTGTATCGAGCAAAGTCAAGAATAGGTAAGTTTATATTCATATGTACCACTTTTTTCTCAAATGTACCCCTTTAATTTCATTTGTAATCAATTTCAAAAATTACAAAAATTGAATAACTAAGTTTATATTCACCTTTCTTTTTTGTCTTTTTGGTGTATGTTTTCTAAATCTCATGCATTCATGCTATTTGCTTTTTTCAGGGTTGGTTTAGAAGTTGCTCAATCAACCCAAAAAGTGTGTTCCACAAATGACTCAAACGGTGAAAAAGCTACTGTTAGGAGGCATGTCTTGCTATAAATTATTTTATTTTATTTTATTTTATTAATGAAATAGGCAATTATATAATTATTGCACTTGCTTTTTTTAACACGTTTTCTTTTACCTTCAGTGTCATTGAAACTCATTTCCGGCCAAATGTAATAACAACCCTTGTTAGCAAACTCAGCACAAATCAGAAAAAGGATGTAGAAGATATAGGATTTGGAGGTTTGCTTTTAGTCAAGATGACTAAGTTTTACACAGATATAGTGCCATGGTTTGTAGTCCATTTCAATC
The DNA here is from genome assembly GCA_016808085.1 of Suaeda aralocaspica. Taxonomy (NCBI): domain Eukaryota; kingdom Viridiplantae; phylum Streptophyta; class Magnoliopsida; order Caryophyllales; family Amaranthaceae; genus Suaeda; species Suaeda aralocaspica. Next base: position 863,630 of record PYUH01004004.1, on the reverse strand, counting down.
AAATTGGCCGTAGGTTGAGTTGTAGCTTAGATAAAGGATTTGATGTCACAAGGGATGACATTTTTGACGTCTTTGGATTACCAAAAGGTGATTTAAATGTAACTGTAATCCAGAAACTGAAAAAAAAAAAACAAAAAATCCCGATGATTCTTACATGCATGAAATGAAGGAGAAGTTGGGTGTAAATAAGGATGATCTGGTAAAGAAAATTCAATTGGGTTTGGCTTTGGAAAAGTTGAAGGATGGTGGAGATGATTTCAAAAGGTTTTTTGTGCTTTATGTATTGTATGTGTTTTTGACTCCTATTGCAAATGGAGACACCAATTTGTACTTGTCCAAGGCAGTAGCAGATGTCAACAAGATTGTTGGCACTGATTGGTGTTCATTTGTATTACAAAAACTCTGTGACGGTGTTGAAAAGTACCAGAAGAAGAAATCAAAAAGAGTCATGGGCTGTATTTTGGCACTTGAGATCATATGTTTCCATCGGTAAGCAATAAGCTTATCTTATTATCTGCTTCTAATGTACTGTTTTAATCCTTTTCTGTACCATTTTATTTAATAAATGTTGTCAATCTAACTTTTTTCCTTTAACTTTCTTTCATAGTTTTATGCTTAGAGGAGAGAAGGCACCAAACAAATTACCTCTAATCCAGCATTGGAAGGATGAAATAGTGAGTAAGAGGTTGCATGAAGAAAAGGAGGTTGGGTTTGGAATATGTTCCCTAGATAAGAAGACTTATCCATTGTCAAAGAAAAAGAAGAAGGATAAGAAAAAGATGACCCTTATGATTCCTCAAATGCTGGTTCCAAGACTACCGGGAATATCAGAAGATTTTTACCGGCAGAATTCTTCAAATCCAACTTCCAGATCACTTATCTACTGACGAGGAAATGAAATTGAAGTCTAAAGATGTAAGTTATGTTTCAAATTTTTATTTCTTTATTCATTCATACTATAATTAATCCTTTCATATATAATCTAAAATACCTTATTGTTTTAGGAGTTTCCTGAAACATTTCTTCTTTTACAAAGAGATTTAGAGTTGATTTAGTTGATGCACATAAAACGTGTAAATGAGTTGAAGCAAATTTTCAAGAGCCAGCTCATGTCCCAGATTCTCCTGTAATGTCGCAAATGTCAAGAATCTATTCTGATCCTGCAAACTTGGAATACATCGACTCTTTAGCACAAAAGTTTCTTTCAATGAAGAAGCTTTCTGATGACATGCCTTCATTTGAATTGTTAAGTCAACCTACATGTATTATTTTTTTTACATCTTTTGTTGCTAATTTATTTTTTTGCTTATTTGCTATGCATGCTAATTGCTTGTTAATTTTTTTTTCTAGCAGATGAAATTGATCAGGGAGTACTGAATGTTGCTAAGGACATTATTCAAACCTGTGACTCTCATGCTGATCGTGAACATCGCTTTGAAATTCGTGATGATCTCCTTTCGTTGTTTTATACTTTCAAATGTGGTCCCCATGGTGATTCTATTCACTTTATTTCTTTGCATATGCATAGAAATAAAGAGATAATGAAAAACCTTCCTTGCTTGCAAGAAGAAGTTGTGGATTGCTGTTTGTTTAGAGTCACATCAATCGATAGCAAAGATGTCGATTTCAAGAATTTTGGGCTTCATCATTTGTGAGTTTTACATGCCAATTTATATTGATAGATTCTCAATTAACTTTTACATACATATCTACATAGTTTCCAGAATATACCCCTTTTTGTTTCTAATGTACCCCTTTTGACATAATTAATTGGCAAAAATAAATTGTTTTGCCAAAAGTTGTCTTGCATGATTAATGCTCTGAAAACAAAAGCTTTATTCATCTTTTAGCAATAGTTATGCATGGTACCTTGCTTTCCATATCACTTGATGTGTAATGGTTGTTTGTGAATTTATATTTATTTGATATATTATTGTTGTTATTGTAAAAGGGAATCTCTTTTTCGATTTGGCGAGTATGTTGTTTCAAGGGATGAAATGATTAGTATGGAGTTTTGCTCAGAAGTTTCTAGTGCTGTGGTTATAACATGAGCTGCATTGTTGAATGATTTTGAAAAAAGGCTTCAAGGTGCAAAATCACGATTTTTCTTTGGCATTTATCACAGCGTAAGTAGTTTCTACGTATTTGCTTGAATATGTATTTTTTTTGCTTCATACATGTTTTTACTAATATATTCTATATTATCAGTTTTTTTTTTTTTTTTTTACAGAAATTTTTTGACAATAATGATGAAAAAGAAGCTGATAAGATAAGTGAAAAGATTCGGAATAACATGAAGTCTTGGATCATGGAAAATAATTGTCAGCATCATATTAAAAAATCATCCATGGTAGTTTTTTATACTAACACATGTATTACTTTAATTTATTTTAAGTGTTTTGTTTAGTGATGTGTGATATGATGATAGTTGATGCGTTTGTTACAGATATTTGTTCCATTGTTGGTGCATATTCACTATTATTGTGTTGTTGTCAATTTCGATTTGAAAGTGGTGCAATTCTTGGACAACCGCAAGTATAATGACAGAAATTATGCTTTGTTCTTTAGCTTTGCTGAGATGTTGGTATGTAGCCCTTCAAATTATAATCTACTACTTAATTATGGCATTGTTGTCTGGTGGTTTGGTAATTGTTGCAGTGTCGTTTGGTTTATTTTTATAGGTTAAAGAGTTAGTTGTGGTTATGGATAGTCTTTTTGATAAAAGATGGTTGGAAGTACATTCATTTACATACGAGAACATACCGTTTGGTTGGAAGTGCACGAAACCAAACTACGATTGTGGTGTCTTTCTAATGCTACACATGTTGCATTTCATTGGAGTTAATTTCCAGGCAGATTTTGATAAGGTAAGTAGTTTTCATTACTAACTTTAATTTTTATCATTATTGAACGGTACATATTAAATTAAAAGGGGTACATATTAAAATGAAGCAACTATAAACACTAGTGGAGTAATAATTAATGTGTCGCTTGCAAGCTGTTTGACCCAATATTACCCCATACTCCAGCTGATCTCCCTTTATTCCAGCTACCCCTTACCCACTCTCCACTCACTCACTCTCCACCAGATCTACACATGAGAAAAACTTTTACCAAACATCACCTATTAGTTTATGCTTCTCAGCCATTTCCACTCCTTGCAAATTAACACAGAAGTTGAACATTGGGGTTTTCATAGCATCCTTTGTCCACCGATTCAATATGTATTGGCTTGGGATCTCTTTTAGAAAGTTCGACTACATAACAAATAAAATGTGAAGACATAATACCCCCATTGATTCAAACTTTTTACATGAGCAAAAGCCAACTTCAGTTTCAATAACATAGGTCACCGCATAAGTTTTCTGCCTGGTACTATCAAAAATTTCATACTGATGAACTCCTTGTTCTGACACGTCTAGCTTTGAAACCCCGCAATTAAAAACTGCATGCTGAAATTCATGCTGGAACTTGTAGAAAAGAGAATGTGTGTACACATTACTGGCATGTTTTTCTAATAGCAAAGGGGTAACAAGACGTGGCATTGAACTTTTACTCTCTGATTTGAGTTGATCTTGCTTGTGTCTCTGAGAATCCATGGCAGATTCTACCCTAAACCATAACTCCACCAACAGACAATTTGGATTTGTGAAATTAGTGAAAAAATGATATTTCGCTCTCTGAAATTTGTGAGGATCGTACGATGGCACCTAAGAAAAGATCCCGAAAATAAGAAGGAATCCACAACTTCCTCATATTAAACATTTTACAAAACCATTCATGAGCTTCCAAACCAAATTCTAACATTACTGAGCTCCAACCAATATCAAATTCATGTGGTTCAAGGTCACTATTCCAAACCACATTACTCAATTTCTTTAAAAAGTCTGTCTCATTGCATATAGTAGGGCCAACCTTTCTGGGGACTTTCTTCATAATGTGCCACATGCACAACCTATATATGTGCGGTCTTATCACAAACAGTTTGGATTGCAACTTTCATGGCAGGATCCTCATCAGTCATTAAGCAAGCAGGTTGGCAGTTTCCCATGGCTTTTAAAAACATTCAAACAACCACACAAATGACTCTGTTTCTTCATTTGCAAGTAATCCAACACCAAAAGTAACACACTTACCATGGTGATCAACACCGGTAAAAGGTGCAAAAATCATGCAATATTTATTAGTTTCATATGTTGTATCAAATGAAACCATGTCACCAAATATTGAATAGTTTTTCCTACTTATTGCATCTGCCCAAAATACTCTAGTTAAGCGTCGCTCCTCATCCAAACAATGATCAAAGAAAAAACCACCATAACTATTTTTAGCCTTATCTTTCAGATTATTTATAAGCATATGAGCATCAACATCACGTAAGTAGGCCTTCACATCTCGACTAAAGTTTTCAAAATCAACTATTGTAGCCCCAACGTTATTATAACCCCCCACATGCTCTTTCATCAACCTAAAAGATTTATTCGGTCCTATATTCAACCTATAATTATCAAATATGAACTTCTTGTGAGCTAATGTCATATTTCGTGAATTTGTAAGGAAATGCATGCTTGTAGGAGATGCAAGTATGTGGTTGTGAGATTCATGAAAAGATATACCATAAATTTCCTGTCATTTCTTCTTTTCATAGCAATTCTTGCTTCACAACCAGCACGGTTTACGCTTCTTCTTTGTAAGGTAAAACTTGTAACATATCCACGACCTTCAATGTTGTTAGCCTTTCTTTTACTCTCACCATCTTCTTTGTACCCTTGTTTATTGCAATACATGTATTTCAAACAAATAATACCATATTTCCCCTTTCTCTCTGTACCAAGTCTCTCCACAAAACCACAAAAACGAGCAAATTTCTTGTAAAAGTCAATGCCATCTGCCAAATTATTAAATAACATACCAATGGTAGGCTTTATCTCTGAGGGGCAACATGGAATCCACTCTTTGATCCTCTTGGAGTAAAACATGCACGGGGAGTACCGTAACTCATTGTCCTTGTTGTTTGATCAATAGGAATAGTAGGAGTTGAAGCAGCCATATTTGTGCTTGTTGTTTGATCAATAGGAGTAGGAGTTGAAGCAGCCTTATTTGTGCTTGAGCTACCACCTTCTACTGAGTATGAGGCTACAATTTCTTGCTCCATATTCCTATAACATAAAAGCAATACATTTAGGGGGAAAAGGGTACATATTATTAGTTAACTGAAATATTCTAAAGGGTGTACATATGGCAAAAAAAGTGGTACATATTGAATAACATAAGCAGTTTCCATCTGTTAAACCTAAGAAATTATAATTTGAATTCTAGTAGTAATCTGATTTCAAAAAAGTGGTACTATCACAAAAAAAGTGGTACATATTGAATAACATAAGCACTTTCCATCTGTTAAACCTAAGAAATTATAATTTGAATTCTAGTAGTACTCTGCTATCAAGAAACTGGTACATTTAAATTAAGAAGTGGTACACATCAAACAACATAAGAAAAACTTTGAATAACACTTGCATTCAAAGAAACGATGAACATCAACATATTAAATCGAAAATATTAAATCATTTTAAATAACATCAACATTACAAAACATAAAATTACCTCGATTCAAAAGGATGATATTCAGAAATTTGAAAAAAATAGCTAAATTAATCTTCAGATTATGCAAATTGAAGAATTTTCATTTGAAGTTTTGGTGAATGTTGTTGGGAAGAAGAAGAACGTAGGATTGTTTCTCTCTCTTCTTTTGGTTTTGCTGAATAATTTTCTCTCTCTTCCTTTTTATTTCCTTGATAACCACCGTAGGATTGTAGCACTTAAAAATGAACGCACAAGATTAAAAGTTTTTAGGTTTTCACCATACTTTAGGTTTTTAGTGGATCCCTTCTCTCTCTCTCTCTCTCTCTCTCTCTATATATATATATATATATATATATATATAGGGTGGGGATACCATGAGAACCGTGAGAACTACTCAATAACGACCATACTAAATACATTTAAAAGTTGCAATCACTAATTAACAATGTATTATAACTAGGTTTACCCTTAGTTTTCAATTTAAACAAGGTTTAAGGCTTTTGAAAATCGTATACTATTTAGGTGGTTATAGTTAGTACTTATAGGTCTATTTTATATGATAGCTTAAAACACTTGAAATAAATGTTTATACCTTGTTATTATTAAAATAGATCTAAAGACCATAACACCTAGAAAAGTAAAAAAAAAAAAAAAAATTGAATAAAGGAGTTTTGACGTAGTTCTCATGGTGCTCATGTAAGGAGGGTTCTCATTTGAACCTTATCCTATATATATATGATTATAAATACTACATTCGTTTCCTATTATTTTTTAAAGCTTTTTTTGTCAACAACTACCTAGAAATTCTTTGTTTTTGTCAATAACTATTTAGGTTCTATTTTAATTTACACAAGTAGTTACATGTTTTAGTTTTTTTGTCAACCACTACCAACTAACGTTTTCAGTATTACAATCAAATCTCACAAATAATTCCCAAGTGTTGCAATTAATATGAAACGGAGGTAGTACAAGGTAACTTTTTTTTTTTTGAAGAACAAGGTAACCTTTCTAATTAAATTATAGGTCACTGATCTAAATAATGAGGGTTACTTATGATAAATAGGGGTTACTCATTTGAATAATGATAAGGATTACTTATTCTAAGTATATGAGTTACTCATTTGAATAATAAGAGTTACTTATTGTAATTGAGCGACTCATTAAGCTCTATAGGCAATTGGGGTTACTTATTATTTAATATACGAGTTACTTAATGTTTAATCAATGTAAAAGTTACTAAGCGTGTTTGTATGGGGTTACTTAATATTTTGAATAACATTAAATAATTAATACTACAAAACTATATCAATATGGATCTCTATTGATAGAGAATTTAAAAATATGAATTTTAATGTATTTATTTTAATTTTTAAGTTTATATTTTTTGTAATTTTTGTAATATACGCTTTTGAAAAAGTTAAAAAGGTTGTTTTTCTCTCTCCCATATTGGTAATATGTGAATATTGCAGGAGATGTACGTGAACGATCTGAATTTGATTATACGTGAATGATTGCCGCACAATGAGTAGCGTGTGTGGCTAGTTGTGTAGAAAACACGTTGTGCATCATTTTCTTTTTTGTCAATAAATTCTCTATCTCTCCTATCACATGGGTCTCTTATTTAACTTCCTCTCTATCATTCTCTTCTTCATATAATTTCCTCGGAAACTATATTTTCAAAAGTAAAGCATCTAAATTGAGAAAGTATTTATAAGTGGAATCATTGGATGTAAGTTTGCTAGTTTCGAGTCAAATTCATGTCGTATTGTCTGTTCATGCCACTCTTGCCATCTGTACTAGAGTTGTTTTCAGCCAAATTAAATTTTTAGTTTCACACTCTTGATGTTTTCGGCCAAAGTAAATTTACACTTTCACACTCTTGATGTATACATTGGCGAAAACAAATAAGGAAAAGAATTTAAGCCACGGGATACCATATCCTAGAATAAGTGGAAAAGGAGAATATTAATAATGCAGTGTAGAAAGTAGGATGCAAGTCACATAAGAAAGAAAATTATTTTATTACACAATCACCAAAATGTCTTCTACCTCTACCAATATCTTTTACAGTGGATCTTATACTAGTATCCTCCTTAACGTCAAAGCAGAGAGCCACCAACAAAGCAGTGATATTAACACATGCCCACCGCCAAAGCCACTACTGATAGGGAGTCCTTCATGTTCCGAAGACGGTGTTGAGTTCCCTGTGCTGTTTATGCTTCATGGATATCTTCTGTACAACCAGTTCTATTCCCAGCTTATTCTGCATATTGCTTCTCATGGATTTGTTGTTATAGCTCCACAGGTAACTGCTGCAAATTTGGCAATTGCAAAACAGTTTTACTTGATGTGTACGAAAAGATACACATAAAAAATCAAACAGATGAGGCTCCGTCGCGATCATAAGTGATTAAATATGGAATAAAACATAATCAGAAATCACCATCATGTGTTTTTAGGATATATATGGTATTTATTATTAGGTACTCTGTTGATGAATTAAATAAAGCCCCTTTTTGAAAAAAACTAAACGAATGTTTTTGTATCAAATCTATAATGGGTTCCTTTTATCTAACCCATCTATCTATATGCTAATCTCCCTCTTTATTTGGCATATTTGTGGGGCAGGTAAATGTCACTCATTGTATAACTCACATTACACAGTTTTTTCATTTCATTTTATTTTTTAAACTACGTCATTCTAAATCTAATTCATCTATCTCTGATTGCGTAAACAGCTATATTCCATTGCCGGAACAGATTCGACAGATGAAGTCAATGCTACGGCCTCAATCATAGAATGGGCATCAGGATCATTAAATGATGTTCTTCCACCAAATGTACGACCAAACATGCAAAAGCTTGCACTTTCTGGGCATAGTCGTGGAGGAAAGGTAGCATTTGCTCTAGCCTTAAAGAAAGTAACAAAGTCTCCTCTAAAGATATCAGCTTTAATTGGAATTGACCCCGTTGATGGAATGGGGAAAGGAAACCAAACACCACCTCCATTATTAACTTACGTTCCTCAGTCATTCCAACTTGATGGAATGCCTGTGCTAGTAATTGGTTCAGGTTTGGGCGAAATTAAGAAGAATTCCTTGTTCCCTCCCTGTGCTCCTAAGGGAGTAAATCACTGTAATTTCTATGAGGAGTCTCAAAAACCTGCTTGGTATTTTCTTGTTAAGGATCAAGGTCATCTTGACATGCTAGATGATGACACCAAGGGCGTGAGAGGAAAGTCTACTCATTGTTTGTGTAAGAATGGAAAGTCTAGAGAGCCCATGAGAAGGTTTGTTGGTGGAGTAATTGTTGCCTTCCTAAAGGCTTATTTGCATGGGGATGATCGCATGTTGATTTCTATTAGAGATGGCAAAGAACCTATCCCTGTGTGTTTTGATAAGATTGATGTCTGTTTGTAAAATAAATTGTTCGTCTCTACAAGTAATTAATTTTGGTAAAGCTTGAGCAGAAATTCAGAATTGCCATGCCTTGTGCAAGATTTGCTCCTATGAGACAAGGTCACAAAAACTAGGTATAGCTGACTTTTTTTTTGTTGTTGTTGTATAGAAAGCTACATGGGCAAGTAACTAGAATTGATCCCAAGGCTCCGTTTGGTAGAGCGTAAAACATTTTCCATGAAAAGTGTTTTCCTCCCTTTCCCCATTATACATTGTTTGGTTCATAAAGGAATGTAAAATCATTTTCCATGGGAGTAAATTTTTCCTTACAATGATGGAAAACCGTTTTCCTTCCAAAATGAAAGGAAAACAATTTTCCTCCCATCCCCTTATACTTTCTTTCCTTACTACCTCCTTCCACTCCCTTCATTTTCTCTATTTTCATCACTTTTTTTACATGCAACCAAACAACGGAAAATTGTTTCCATAAAAATTGTTTTCCATGGAAAACTATTTTCAATGAAAATCATTTTACATTGAAAATGTTTTACGCCCTACCAAACGGACCCTAAGATTAACATAACCTGAGAGAGAAACTCTAAACAACTACGATATCTCTCTTATATCATAGCTGAATTCATAGGGATAATAAACATATAAAATTATAACTACAAGCACATAATTGTGAAAGCAATAATAATTCCAATACCACTGATTCTTTTGGTTTTACATATTGTCAAGAAGGTTCACCTAGAAATTGTAGCTGTAATCATAGCTGAATCAGCAGGGATTATAGTCCTCCACCTTAACGGAAGGGTTGAGACAAGAACAAACAATCACTTGTATAACAAAATCAGTTTAACCACTTGTATAATGCTCTTAATATAAAAACTTGTATAATCAATAGATATTATACAACACAGTCAGTATTCTCTGAATTGTGATTATTTAATTTGACATTAACAAAAATTTGTTAAAAAACAAGCAGTGCAATAATTTTGAAATTACCTGCAAAGATCCTTCTTCCCATGCCTATACCTTGGACCTTGATGTTTGAGTCCTTGTGTAAGATGATGATGGCATCTGTGACACACAAATTACTGTCAGATATGTTGTAGCTCCAGATTGATATTAAGGAGAGTTCGAAGCAAAAAAGTGTCATAATCAATGAAGATCATCAATAATAATTAGCAACAATTCTACATAACGTAGAGAAGATCAACGAACTCGAATAATAAAAATATATAATTTTCCAGAGATTACACGAATAGTCACCACATTAAGGCAGCAGTAAAATAAACACTATAAAGATTTTGAATCAACAAATCAATTCTAGCACAGATGTGGGAGCTCTGTGATTAGTGAAACATTAACTAATTTGCTTAGCAATGATGATATTGTTATGCATCAGAATTCCTTCAACAAAGCCATGAAAAAATAGATATAGTAGCCGTATGTCAAGCAGAAATTTTAGTGCTGAAGCATGAGTGCGACAGCAATTCAATTAGACAACGCCTTTTAATGAAATATTGAGAAATTCAGCAGATGAGGAAGCTAGTTAGTACTAGGCTATATGCATACAAGTGAATGACATAGACTAGTTATTCATTCAGAGGTATCTTGTTTATAATATTTTCTTTATCTAAGTTGCATTCCCTTTAGCAATTCCATAAGCATCGATAAATACACAATACAGCAAAACTACAATTGTCTTTCTCTACTTCTTGACTTTACAGAAATATCACATAACAGGGTTTTGAAGTATGCCTTTAGAAAGCTGAGAGTCAATCAAATGAGAACATGCAGACACTAATCCTAAATATGTCACACTGTTATCTCATAAAGCAATTTTTAATCTCAAGTACCTGATATAATTTGGGTCCTTTTTTTATCAGATAACCAACAGTATTCAAGTTCTCGACTAACATGTCGATATCTGGAACTCTGAGACTAATCTTGTCTGCCAAACTATATATTTCCTGAAAAGTATGTAAAAACATGAAGGTTAGAGCAATCAAACAAACTACTTGGATTGGTTTGGTCATTTCTTGAACAATGAAAAAAGTGATTAAGAAAGATTGGAAAGCAAATAAGTGTACAGATATAGTGAAACAATCTTTCTGGTCCAACTCTGATTGCTTAGTGAGAGCATTTAAGAATCGCTTTGCTTCCTTTTGATGACTCATGCCTCCACTACGTGCAAAATCAACAACTCCATTTTCATCAACATACTTATCAAACAAGGATTCTTTCATAATTTCAACAACATCCTGCAATCAGTAAATTAGGTACGAATGTTGGCCAATAACAGCATTATAGGTTGCAACTTAACCATTCCAAGGCAAAATTAAGATATGTACGTTCTATCAAAAAACAAAACAAAACAAAAAACAAAAAAAAAACTGTACTTTCAATCATAACAGTCTTATTAAGTCATGAAATTACCAACTATTGTGGGTTCCAACCAAAACTGCAAGAACCAAGGTTCAAGTTGAACAATTCCCATGGATTAAAAAAACTTAAATATAATTAAGAAAATAAAAAATTAGAAACCAGATCAGTTAAGGGTTGAACCAAATAGAGGCAGATAAAATTGCCAAAGCAGAACAGGCTTAGTACATTAGTTGGGAGGCTGTTAACCTGTTTTATATTGAGCCGACCCTCAGGAAGAGTTCCTGTTACTGCAGATTTATCTTAGTATGTCAGTCTTTAAGATTTTTCTACAATTATACCATCTCACACATGATGTGTCTTTCAAATTTCAGGAAACAAAAACAAGCAGAGGATTGCATATAACCAATTTACAGAAAAAATGCTTGCGAGCAGTTGGCATGATTTTACTTGGAATAATTACCAAACAGTTGCAAAATTAAACTCAATAAGTTGTTAATCACTGAAACTAACTCTATCTATGGAACTACAAGATATTTCATGAGAATAGCAGCCATTTTGTAGCATAAACAATTTTTTTGGATTTTTGGGGGAGGAAAAGTCATCACCACTGTCTTCCTTAAATTACATCCTTATGTTACTTACCAAAGCATCCTGCTCAGTTATTTCATCCCTCAAGTCTACCCTAGCACGAGCCTCTGCCAGCCTTACGAGACTTTCTAACTGCCTTGCAGTTATGGGTGTACCATCAGCTGAAGCGCTGCGATCTCTCAATCGTAAATAGAAATCCTGCAGGATCTCTGCCGCTGGTCTTGACATTCTGATCAAAGCAGATTTATGTAGAATTAGATGAACAGAGCTCATGAATGCAAGTAACCAGTAGGGCTTATCAACTTACTTTGGAAAGACAAAAGATCTTGCATAAGCGATATATTTTCGTAGAAGTGGAGCAGGTAGTGGAACAAATTCACTATCCTTCTTAGAATCTAGTCTTAACCTTGACACCAAGGGCTTACTTGCAGCAGTAACATCCGTTCCTCCAATACTTTGTGATTCTGAAGTTTTGGAACACAATTGTTAGTAGGAAGAAAAAAGAAGAGAAAAGATCCAAGTATGAATTACTATGTGAGCAGCACCTCTGAACTGATTCTGTAGTGGGGGGGAGTTATCTGCACAGCCAGAATGAAGCTGCAAAATATTTTTTATCACATTCTTGACGTTGAAAGGCTTCTATACATGATATATGCTTCAAATCGAATATCAGTAAAGGGAGAGTAAGAACAATAACTAGCATTTTCTTCACGTTTCTGGATCACCATACAAGAATCAGCATAGCAATTTACTTGGACACACTGAAAGTACTCACAAGATAATTACATTCATAAATAAAAAATACCACGTAATAACAATAAATAGTTAAGGTTGCATACAGCATTGAACATTCCAGAGCTTACTGTTGCAAAAGCCTGATACCCCGAGTATGACTATTTTACACAATTATTTACCTTGTGTGTTATTGGATATGAAATATTTAGAACCTTTAAACAAAAAAAAAATAAAAATAAATAAATGACGTATCCCATATGTTATAAATGTATGTTTTGATGTAGAAAAGTCCATTACCACTCGGGATTTATGCCAACTAATAAGGAAGGGACCAAATATCATCATGTTATGGTAAATGTATAATTTATAGTTGACAAGATCAATTTGAGACGATCACCATGATTCATGATATTTGCAAATGATATTGTGTTACTTGATGAGGCAAAAGAATACGTGTGAAGTAAGTTATAATTGTGGCAACGGGCTTGGGAATATTGCGGCTTTGAGCTGAGAAGAAGTAATATGAAATATTTGAAAATGCAGATTAGCAACACAAGAAGCAAAGTGACAAAATTGATCAGTTTGGATGGAAGGATTGTTTAACTTATGCGGAAGGTACTTACAGCCATAATGTGCTCAGACAGCCGTTTATCCATACGTTCATCAGGTTTATCCAGCAATATGAAAATCAGGTCAAATCGAGACAGCAAAGCAGAACTCATCTTCAGGTTTTCATTCACTGTTTTAGCACGACTGCAGAAACACAAGAAGTATCATTTCTAGATATAAAGCTTAAACTTATAACCAATGTTAGTCAAGTACTCAAGTTTGACTTCTCACTGAATTGAGGTTGATTTTTTGGCAATGGAAACATATCCGAGGTAGGGTGATTTAAGATGGTGAACTGGAAAATAAAAGCCGAAGAAAATAGTGCAATGCTTATTTTTGGAACCTCCTCAACTTTTCAATTCTCAATGAAAGTAGACAAAGTATCCATTTTAGAATATAAAATTTAAAACTTGTAATATTATTCTGACTTGAAAGTTCAAACACCCTTCTCATTTAACCAAGCAAACTTAAAAATACTATCCATTAGGCCTTCAATTGAAAGACTTCACATTCCTAGTCAATAAATTTTGAACCCATGATTTTGAAGAGGCCAAGTCACTTTATAAGCTGAAGATTAAGCTACATAGTTGATCTGCACTGATTTGTGAATATAAAGAACAGATGAAATAGAGTTGTACTTGTAATGGCCACCACAAGGATTTGCGGCAGCTAAGATAGAAGTGCGAGCTGATAGACTGGCGACAAGTCCTGCTTTTGCAACAGAAACACATTGTTGCTCCATTGCTTCTAACAGAGCCTAGATCATTAACAAGCGACAGTCAATTGAAAACTAACTCATATATATCAACAAAACAGCTGCTAAGGAAAGAAAAATTTAACAATGGGACCAAAGATAAAACTCCACGAGTAATGTGCATCAACTTTACACTCAGAGCACTTACAGTTTATAAATGAATAACATGGCGTACTTTCAGTTTACAGTTGATATACTTAAAGAATTCTCCCCACAATACCCTTCTCACTTGAGCCCAAAAGGATTATTAATACAATGAAGATAGTCACAAAGAGTTAAAATGAGCATGAAAAATCCATAGTACTACCAAAAGGAGAAATATAATTGAATTTAATTTCTATATACAATATATTTTTGTTCTAGAAGAAATATAAAAGATATGAAGGAATAATTATCTAAATTTAATATTTGAAGGAAACCTGATGTTCTGCAGACATCTTGTCAAATTCATCTATGCAGCAGAGGCCACGGTCTGCAAGGACAACAGCACCTGTAGAATATTCAACAAAAGCATACTTCATATACCCAACGAAAATGATATGATTCCAAACATATAGTATTCAATGAGTAGATGAAAGTAGAGACATACAATGTAATGTAATACTTGCAGGTGATTTTGATTTGTCAAAGGACAGTCAATCCATATTTGAATAATGACATTCAGGTATTACGGTATTACCCAACAGCCCAACAATCTATAACTAGTAAATTTTAAAAGGCGAAATTGTCCAGAACAATACCACCTTGTCGCACAATTGATGAGGGTAGGGCACTATCGTATCATAGGAGCATCTAAATGAGATCAGGTTTCAGATTTCTGAAATTTTTAATATTTCAACATTTGTTATTTGTTTTGTCTAGAATTAGACGAAAATTTGATAAAAATAACCCCAACTGCTTGCTCTGCTTATTTTGGTCCCAACTTGCGGTTAACTAGCTACAACTCAGACTTTTACCTCATCTTCATATTATTTTGGTCCAGATGACTAACAGCCTGTACAATAGGTAATACCATGTAGTTTCAACTTTCAAGCCACTTATCAAGTTCTATTTCCTCCATCCACGAATCCTTTTCTCTCTCTTCAATATACACCTCACCGAAGCCAACCATGTTATTGTCCTCTTTTACTACACCGCCATTAACACTTTTTTCGTTACCATACAAATTTTGCTAATAACCGTGGCTTTCATCCCTAAATTCAGAACCCACAAACAACAATAATAACAATCAAAGTCTAAAATAAACATTCTCTTCTTATTCAACACCTTGACCACGAACAAAATATAAAGCAATTCAGGAGTTTAGCAATTGCAGACAAACACAGCATTGTCCACATCCAAATCACTAAGAATACTAACTTCAATTATTGGCTTATCATCATCCTCTCTAATCATATTTCTTCAACTTCATCATCATATTTCTCTAAACCCGTGGTTGTGCACAATAAAGCAACTTCTCACATTGAAATATTTTTTTAAATAAAGAAACTGATTAGCCTTGAGGAATTCAATTAAAGCAACCACATGAAATTTTAAAAAACCAAAGATGTTTGAAGATAGAGATATATTAAGTGTTACCAGAGGAGATTCAAAATTGGTGGTAGGTTTGCGGAGATTCAAAACTGGTGTTTTGGGAGTTTGAGATTATTGATGGTGAATGGTGATGATAGTGTTGTGGAAATTGGAAAGTGGTGGTGTTTTGAGGAGATTGTGAATATGATGGAAGATTGAAATTGGTTATATGAGGAGAAATTTTTAATTTTTCCTAAATCAAACATCAGCTAACATTGCTTCCTCAAAATGTCAACAAATGAGTTTCTATTGTTTAATAATACTTCAAAATGCCGAAAAGTTGGGGTTGCAGACATAGCAAGCAAATTAAGGGAGAATCGTTTGCGTTGGTTCGGACATGTGAGACGGAGACCTGAGGGAGCCCCAGTACGACGAGTGGAAGAGTGGGATCATGGAAATCTCAAACGAGGTAGGAGAAGACCGAAAATGACTTGATGGGAAGGGGTTAAAAAGGATATGAAGCTTTTAGATTTACAAGAGAATGAGGTTCTCGATCGCAGGGGATGGAGGAGGAAAATTTATGTGGATGACCACATGGAATGATTAATTTTGGTTCATGTAGCCGGCCCTAATTTTTTGGGATTAAGGCTGTGATTGATTGATTGATTAAATAATACTTCAAAATAAGTGAAACAAAATATATATCCAACAGGTTTAAAAAGCCCTTGAGAGTCATTAGATTGGGTGTTCTGTTACTTGCAGGCACATGATACAGCTAACAATTGGTGAGGAAACTTGGTGGCAATTACCCTTGCTAAACCAGTCAAGTGGACAATATATCATAAGGATCAAATGCGTCTGTTAAAAATATCATACAATATTTTCATATTTGAAAGGATATTTCTGATTTGTGAAATTTCAATGCATATATTACGCCTGCCCCATATTTAGTTCAGATTTAGAAGCAGCTCTATGTAGGTTTGTTTTAGAGATTGACAAGTAAATATAGATATACACGCACTCGTAAGAATGAGGATAACAAATTATTACCAGCCTCAAAAGCATAGTCACTTGTCATGCGATCCTTCACAACAGCTACAGTAAGACCAGCATTAGTTGTACCATTTCCACAGACATAAATACCACGCGGAGAAACAGCAGATGCTGCTTGAAGTAATTGACTTTTTCCCAATCCAGGATCACCTGAGTATGCAAGACTTTGTCTAAAACTTCAAATAGAAGGTAAACAACACACAATTGAAGAACACAAAAAATATCTTGACTCTCATTTTCAAAATTAGGATTAATACGCATACCAACAATAATTACGTGAATGTCTCCTCTGACAGGTACCTTATTCTGATCCATGGAATGCTTGCGCACCCCACCAAAAAGAGCCAAAGTTATTCCCGCTGCACACACACAAAAGAAAGAAAGAAAAATTGTAAATTCAAAGCTACAAAGCAATTAAATGTTAAACTTTGATGCAACTAAGCAAGTAATTTAAGACAGCTTTTCCCATTGGTTTGGCATGATTTTCTTTAACACCAATGCAATGCATTGGAATGCATCGACAAATATTCATAAGAAGTATGATTTTTCAACAATCCAGATTCTCATGTAAGACTATAATGCATTGACCTTTACAGTTTGATGAAGAGACTAGATAGCCGATACAAGTGAAAATTGGTTGATAATATGCAACAATGTACTGTGCAACCATACATGCTACAAGTCAACAACCATATATGCAACATTGTTGCACAGTACACTTCTTCAAAGCTAAACTGTTAATCTATGATTGCAGTGGAGGAAAGGAAGTTTGATATTACTTGATAAATAACAGAAACAAAATAGTCATACAAACCCTTCAAAAAACAAACAATAATCTTACAAAAGTACTTCAGTGACGTAAAGATAGGACCCCC